>JAEANM010000011.1:13631-69191 GCA_017656035.1 Myanophis thanlyinensis | reverse complement strand
GGCTGTACACCGCCCCGAGTCCCTTTGGGAGAGGGGGCGGTATATAAATTAAATTAATAAATAATAAATAAATAAATGTGACATCCCTCTACCTGAACCCAGAGTCCAAGAAAATCACAGAGCTGATACCTGCACGAATTGCTGCACCCGTGATCCACATGTGGGACCGATGCCACATTCCCTAACGTGGCGAAACCGTGCAAGGGAAAGAAGGAGTGAACCATCAGGGCCACCACCAGCACAGTGGATAAAATGGCCGTCAGCAGCATGCACTGGAAATCCCAGGGCAGGATGGACGTAAATCGGCTTGGTGGCTCGGCAGGACGCAACCCGGAAATGCTGTGGCAGGACCTCCCCAGGGCAGAGCCATGGAACTGCAAAGGAAGAGGGGCGCTCAGAGTCCAGCCTAGTCCCACGTTAGCCCTAAATACCAGCTTGCACTCTCTGAGTAGTCGGGGAGGGGGGCAGTGGCCTGGCTGGCTTTCACTGCTTTGTTTTCATTACTCGGGATTCTTGGGGATGAGCAGAGCTATTCAATGCCTGCTGACCAAGCCAGCAATGACTACTGCTCAGGCCACCTCAACTCTGGAGAGGGAAACCCAGCTTGCAGGCCACCCAAACAGGGTGCTGGGACACTTGCTCAAGATTCATATCCAGTGGAGAAGGGAGCAGGGAATATGGAGATATGAGCTGATCTTCCTCAGGCAGAAGGGGCTGAAGCATTTTAAAGCCCAGAATGAGAGATAATTTGTGGAAGCAGCTCAAACAGACCCTTCTAAGGAAGGGGGCCCAATGCAAGCAGACTGGCAAGATTCTGTTCTCTCAAACAAAATAATTTTAGTCTTCCTTTCTTTCTGGGAAGTTGATTTCCTGACGTGGCCTGACAGCAGGGCTTAATGCCTGTCTTTCTTTCCCCTTCTGGGTTTGGGCCTCCTGTTTAAAAAGAACAAGACAGATGCCACTGCAGGTGGAAGACCTACCTGGCGCAGAGTCTGGCCAGGCTGCTCGGCCAGGGGCAACAGCTCCTGGGGGTTCTCCGGTGTCTTGAGCTGTGAGGAAGGAGCACAAAAAAGTTTTCCAATCTCAGGAAAAAGCCACAGGGCAGGAACAGGCCCACTCCAAGCTACCAGCATAGATGTGGCCATGGGCCAGCCAGAATCCCACACAAAACCTCTGAGGGAAAGATTCATTGGTGTTCAGCAAGCAAACGGAAAGAAGCTCTACAGACTCACCTCAGCCATGTTTGCTGGGGGGGGGCTGCATGGACCTCTTGTTTACTGAATGCCGCCCCCTCGCAGATTAGCAGTGGGGCCCCTTGGGTGTCATCACCTGCAAGCAAGAGAATCCCCCCACAGCACAATCCCACCCCTTGTGCGGCTGAGAGACTATACCTTCTGGTACGCAACCGGGGGCTTCATTTCCTCAGATCCTGCCCAGTGGGAAAGAGCTTCGGGGAACCTGCAAAGGGAACAGGAAGAAAGAGCTCAGGGCTCTGGGCCCACCCTGGGTCACAGTGGCTGGGGCCCATGGGAAAGGATGTCAGGTAGACGATTCATCCTGCTGGAGGATTAGCAGGACTGGCTTTTTAAACCCCGCCCTTGAGTACTTTGGTCACGGAAGCAGTTTGGGAAGTGAGGAGGCTGATCTTCCAAATGTGGGTACTGTCAAGGAAGGCCAGCCAGGCCCAAGAAGACACTCATAGGCCTCGCAAGGTTGGGGGGAAACTTGGGCAGGAATTCTGGGGGTCTCCTTCTGAGATGAGTGTGAGGGGAGGAACTGGGCATCTGTAAGGCAGGAGGGTGGCCACTGGATCCTTAGATTAGTGGAACATCCAGGGCTGCATTGGGGCTCTGTCCCAAATCAGAAATAAGTGTCTCCCTTTATACTGGGCATCCTTCTGGCCCCAGAGGATGGGGGGGGGGCACCCGGAGGAAGGCTCTAAGGTTAAGCAATGCCCACCAGCACAAGCAGATGCCATGGCTGCAAGAGCAGCACATCCAAAAGGCAGATGCATCATCCCTTTTACTCATCAGTGCTCCAAATGCACTTAATCCCAAATTAGTCCCAAGGATGTACCTTAAATTCAAAGAAACACTGAAGGCTAAGGAGCGGCTGGAAGAAGCGATTTGTGCCAAGCAGGTGGTGGCAGAAACTAAGAGACGCCCTGGATCTCCAGACAGGAGCAAGGAACCCCTGCAGAAACCATTGGACATTTCTTTTGCAGGTACCAACCCTCTTAAAAGAAACTTTTCTAAACCAAAGGGGAAGTTAACCAACATAATCAGCCAAAGGCCCAGCAGGTGAGGGCTTTATGGTATAAGACCAGGTGGAACCACCCCCCTCATGAAGGGCAGGTCTCCCCAATGCTCAGCCCCATCCCCAAAGCAGGCTGGGGGGGAAGCAGCGGGGAGGAACTGCCTTCTCAAAGGGCCAACCCGGCACAGCCGGGGCCTAAGCTCACGCCGCCGGCAGCACCTACCGGCAGTATCCGACGCCAGGCAGAGCTCCCTCCCTCCCTCACAGACGCCAGGCCAGCCCGACTTCCTGGGCCAGTTCAGAGAGTGACCACCCTCGCCAAGCGACTCGGAGCCAGGCCAGCCGCCCGCGCAAGCCGCGACGAGACCGTCTCTTCGACGGTCTCGCCGGAGGGAGAGAGGGACGGGTGGGGAAGAAGGCTCCTTGTCCCGGCCCGCCTGCCCTTCCGGGGCTCAGAGGAGCTTTCGCCGGCGAGACGTGGGTTCCGCAGCCTTCTCCGCCTGCAGCTGTTGCCCGGCTCCTCCGGGCGTCTCCCTGCTTCAGCTCCGGCGGGGATGCAGACCGGGAGGAAAGGGAGAACCGGAGGCAAAGCGCTGTCCTCCCCCGCGGGACCCGGCGCCTCGCCGGCGCTGCCCATGGAGCGGCGGATTCGTGGGCACCTGCCCACGCAACGCACACGGGACGTGCCAGGCGCGACCCCCGCTTCCGCTCGCCCCGGGTCCGGACCCACCGAGGTCGCCCCTCCCCTCCCCGCGCGTACCGCGGACAGCTCACTTCCCGGGCAGCCTGACGCGCCGGACCCCTCGCTCGCTCGCTTGCTCGCCCCGCCCTGAGCAGCCAAGCCCCGCCCGCTGCCGGGCTGGTTCCATCCCTCCCGGGAGCCCAGAGACCCCCGCCCCTCACTGGAAGTGGCTCCGAGGAATCGGCCCGGGCGGGGCTTTCCTGGGACGGACGCGAAGCAAAGGCCGGGAATTCCGCCTGGGCCGGCGCGTCCGCCCTTCCCCCGCTTGCCCTGATAGTACAGTAGATCCCTCCCGCTTACTGGGAATCCTGGGAGTGGAAGTGCAGCGCCGCGTCGGACGCTGCTGCTCGCCTACCTGCTTGCCTGCCTGGCAGCCGACGCCCTCTTGCTCGCCCCGGCGGCGGCTCCCGAGAACCCGCCCGCTGTGAGACTGCAAAGAGCCGGGACGGCTTGAGGGGGCAGCGCCGCCGTTCGGCTCTTTGGCTCCTTCTTGCAGGGGGCAGCCGGGGGGGGACGCCGTTCCTGGCTTCTTCGGATGTTGGCCCGGTGATGACTGGCCCGTCCTTGGTCCCCGGGGCCGGCCCCGAAACGCTCCGTCCCACCTGCACCCCGCAAAGGCCGCTCGTAAGAAGGCTGCTTGCCGAGCGCTCCGGGCCTCCGTGGTACGCGGCCCCACCAGGTAGAATGAGGCTGGGGCCTCCCTGGAAAAGCCTCGCTCCGGTTGACCTTGTTGCTCCCCCGTCCCTCCCCCGCAAGAGTCTGGGAGATCCTCAGCCTCAGGAGGGGATGCCGCCCTTGCCTTCCAGCCAGGGTAGGTTGTGCTTGCTGCCTGTGCTCCCCCCCCCCCTGCAAGACCCCAGGCTCTCCTTGGGAGAGACTGTTATTCCCTGCAGAACAAAGCTTGAAAGCCACAAGCGGGGATGGGGGTCAGCAGGCAAATCAGGGTGGAAGCGTGGAGGGTCCCTAGACAAACATGCCCTCAAAGCAGTCTGTAAATGATAATGAGTTTATTAAGGATGCAATAGGTGGGTGCCACCTGGACACTCAAGGAGTCAGTGTGGCCTGCGTATGGGGCCCTTGGCTCCCAGAAAGACCAGTGGACTGACTGTGGTTGGTCAGAGCCCCCCAAATCCGTCACCTCCCCCCGCCGGGTCTGCCTTGGCCTGCTTTCAGGGCTCCGTACAGCTCAGTAACAGCAAGATGGCGTTTATTAAGTAAGCGGGGCTGGGCAGCGAGGAACAGTCTATATATTTAATGTCTAGAAAGGTATCTGTCCGGGCCTCGGTGGGCCATCTCTCTGCTGCGCCTGCCCACTTCCTGGCCGAAGGTCCGGGGCTAGTGGTGGCTGGCGACGTGTTGCAGGTAGGGCTGCAGCTGGTGGCGATTCCGGGGGGCGTGCAGCACGGCCTTGAGCGGGACTCTTTCCATGCCGTGTTCGGCCAGCCAGTCCTCACTGGGCAGCCAGGGGTTTGGCCCAGGCAGTGGCACGGCCGGTTCAAAGACCTCTGACTGCCCGTGCTGCCAAAGAGAAACAAAGCATTACTGGAGGTGGGGGCCCAGGAAGTGCTGAGAGAGACCATGGAGGGGCTGAAGTGGTCTGGGCAAGGCCCTCTGTGTAGAGTTGGATGGGTGGCTGGAGGTGCTTGGGTTCCTGGAACGGTTTTTGCATCATCTTCCTCTTCTTCACAATCTTGCCAAGATTGATTGGGCCACTCGATATTTGGTTTCTACCCACCCACCCCCTCTGCAAACTGGAGAGGGCTGGGCTGCTGGGAAGAGAGCACTTTGCCAAGCTTCATGGGCGATGAGAGCTACAAGGGCCATGGATGGTGGGTGTGTATGTGCATGAACAATCTAACAAAATACCCCCTCAGGGTAGTTGTGGTATGTTCCTTTTCTCCGAGGTGGGTGTCCATGCTGAGCCTAGAATGTGCAGATTCTGTGTTTGCCTTTGCAGCTTGCCACAAGTGCTACTGTTCCCATAACTCCCTGCAAGCCCACCAGGGGATGGGGAGTCGGGGTTGGAGGGAGGCCAACTGGCCTTTGCTAGGACAGCCAGTGCCTCCCCTTGGCTTTGTTGATGGGCTCCTGAGCTGGACCTGCAAGGACAGGGAGGGGCTGAGCTTTCTTCCCCAGAAACACTGCTCAGGTGAAAGACCGATGTGGACTTGGGATACTGAGGCAGCTTCATGGGTGGCCTAGGAGAAAGGAGAGAGCCAACCCCCAGAGCGACAGTATTGGTGCAGAGGGGGCTACTGCAGCCCCCTCCCATGTCTGACTCTGTCCTCCTCTGAGGTCCTATTCATGCCACTTTTCATGAAAGTCCAGCCCCCTGCTTAATGTGTGGCATGTTTGGTCCTTCTTACCTGTGTGGTGGGTGAGAGGACCAGGCCCTTGGGGTAGCTCGTCTCCTCCTGGGCACTGGACTCTGGCAAGGAAGCAGCACTGGCATTGCTCTCCTTCTCCCAGCTGGAAGGGTCTTCTGGAGTGTACTGCCCCAGAAGAATCAGGTTCTCAAAGGTGGGGTCTGGCTTCACGTGGTGAGAAACCTTGTGGTGCCTGGGGCTGCCGGGCCGGCTTCGGTAGTAGGCCGGGATGGGCTCCTGCTGGGCCTGCTCATGGCGCAGCCGGAGGCTCTGGTGGGCCACTCTGTGCCGATTTGCCACTGACTCGGCCGGATCCGGGAGGGGATCATAGCCTCCCCCGCTGGGCCCTTCACCCCACACCTTTAGGGGCACCTCCCGACTGGCTTCGGCAATGCTGAGCTCGTCCATCTGGCTGGTGGTGCCCTGAATGCCGTGGGCGCTTTCCTCCCGACTGTAGAAGCGGTCCTCGTCCATGGCGCTGTAATGTTGCGTTTCCTCCTCGGAAGCTTTGCCGTGGCTGGGCAGCGACTCCCGGAGGCTTCTCAGGCAGAACTGGTAGTACTGGGTGAGGTCGTAGTTCTGCTTTAGGGGCTGGGTGGAAATATAGGGGTGTTTCAGGGCTGCGCTGGGGGTGATGCGCTCGTGAGAGTCCCAGGTTAGCATGCGTTTGATGAGCTCCACCATGCTCCGAAGGTCAAAGTATTCGGCCAGAGCTTCCGTGTCCGGGTAGATCATCTTGTGGACGTTCACTGTCTCCATCTGGTCCAGGGACTTGAGCACGTACTTTCTCCTCTCTACAGACTTCACTTTGGTGTCAGCCAGATACTCTGCCGGGGTTTTTAGCTGCCAGGAGTTCACCACCTCAGGGTGCTGGCTCCTCTTGAAGAAGAGGTGGGCCTTTCGGGCTGCATTCAGGAGGGCGGGCCTGGGCATGCCTTGGGTCTCACAGATGTATCGGATCTGGTCGTACTCATTGTTCCCAGGGTAGAGGGGCCAACCGAGGTGCAGCTCAGCCATCACGCAGCCCAGGGACCACATGTCCAGCTTCTCGCAGAACGGCAGCCCCAGCAAAATTTCTGGGGCCCGGTAGAATCGGGACTGGATGTAAGGCTCTTTGACGTAGCGCACTTCATTGAAGATGCTGGCTGATCCAAAATCAATCACTTTGACCCGGAAAGGGTACCTCACCTGGTCCACCAACATGATGTTCTCTGGCTTTAGATCAGCGTGGATGATTGACAGCTCTTTTAACTTGGCTAGGGCTCTTAGCACCTGTGTGGTCACAGTGCGGATGTGCCGGACCGGCAACGAAGAGAAGTTGTGCTCTTTCTGGAAGTCGAAGAGGTTTTGCTCCAGGAGCTCAAAGACCAGGTAGAACTTGAGGTCATCATGGAAGAACTCGTGGAACTGGACGATGTGAGATTCCTCAGAGTCCACCTCGGACATGGTCTGCAGCAGCTTCAACTCATTCTTGATGATCCTGCTGCGGTAGGAGTCATTCTTTAGGATTTTTATGGCAACCATCTCTCCTGTGCTCCGTTTCCAGCTCTTCACGACCTCCCCAAACGTGCCCTTCCCCAGAATCTCAAAGACGTCATAGAAATCGGACTCGGACTCGATTGTGACCATTGTCCTGGGCTTGCCCAAGCTCAGAAAGACGGGTGCAAAGTGGCTTCCTGCAAAGAGAGGTCCGGCCGCCGCGGAGCAAAGAGAATCCCAGCCTCCTCTGGAACAGGAGATGATGCAACAGTCAGCTGGGTTCCAGAGTTGCCAGGTGAAGAAAGTTCTGTTATGGAGCCAGGGAGCCCACTCCCCCTGGGGTCTCCAACAGCCCCTTCCCCAGGAGAAAACTTCTCCAAAGTAGCAAACCAACCCAGTGCAGGCCCCCAGGAACATCTCTGCAGTGCCAGCCAAAGGGTTGCTTTTAGACAAGGGTGAATAGTGCAAATGGATGGGTTGGAAAAGGCGTTTGCAACGTGGAATGGATGTTCCGTGGTGAGAGGAGGGATGTGGCTCTCAGAGGAACCCCTCTTTCACCCTGCCACACCCTGTCCTTGTGTTCAGAGTGTGCCTTGAGTGAAGGACCTGCAAAGGGTTTCTGACTTCCTTGGAGTACATGCAGCTGCTCAATCCCAGATTCTTAACATGGCATCGTGTTCAGAGGATTTGGTCTAATCAGTTTGATAATTAATAATTTCAACTTAATTAGGCAGAACTTTATACGAGTACCACATATCTTCTTTTAGTGTCCCCGAGGACTCCCTCTATAAAACAAGCTGGCTATAAATGAACACCATAGCTACAGGCAAAATCTCCCTTAAGGCCTATAGGGGGAAATGGTTGCAGAGAGAAAGGACTGTAAGGATCACAAGCCCAGCAGCCCTCCAAAAACAGCACCAAACACCCTGGAGGGGGCAGAAAGCCCCCTGGTAGTTATGTTCTTGCCCCCCCCCACATAGAAGACTTTAGTATTCTAAAAGCATCTGCAGTTCAGATGTTTGCCGGCCCCTCACCAGGAGAAGTCCCAGTAAAGAAGCTTTGTTTGGCCTGAGGCTAGCAAAGCCAGCTTGCTGAAAGGCTTCAGTCTTGGGACATTATAAAGATTGATTAATTAACGCAGGTACTTTTGCAGATCACTGCACATGGTCCCGGATGCCCAAAGGTCCAAGAAAGCATTGGATGGACTCTCAGCTGTTGCTCTTCTCTCTCTCCTCTGAAAACCTGCCTCCCAACACAGTATCAAAACGGCTTCCTTCTCTGAGAATGCACCGGCAGAGATGCCCTCCTGGACCTGCTTTGTGCTGTTTAGGTGGTGATGGCATTTTGGGCACAGGAATTTGCTTTGGAGTTGGCTCACTTCAGGACCCCAGCAGCAGAGGACTGGAGCAAGGGCAGAACAAGCCGGGATCTCTGGATGCTTGCACTGACTTTATGAAGTCCCATCTTCAAAGTGATGCAAACGGGAAGAGGAAGGAAAAGGGGAGGGAAGAGTATGCAGGTATTACTGAGTTTGACTGCTGGACTGGTTCTGTGCAGAGCTGAACAAAAGTGATGTATTCTATGCAGAGCCCAAAGATGAAATGTAATGGAATGGAATTAGTTCACAGATTAATTTTTATTCAATCTCAGGGTAGAAAACAAGCAGCAGCTGTAGAACAGGCTATCTGAGATAATGTAACTTCTTTTACATGTTTTAGAAAAGGTCAGTTTATAATCTGGGAAAGAAGCAGTTATCAGATCTTTTAGTATTTTTTTAAAAAAGGCCTCATTGGTTAAACATTAGAATAAAAGATTTCTGTACATTCAGAGCACTTGGAATAATTTTACCCCATCTGAGAAGAGGAAGAGGCCCCCTAAACTGCCCTTACTCTTTCCCAATTTCCCAGGGCCAGTGCCCCCCTTGGTGCCACAGGTTGGCTATTCCCAGGTTATACTTTTGGAAAAGACCATGAGGCGGGGGGCGGAGGTTTCCAAAGTGAAGGAACTGGAAGCAGCCTCCCTGGGCAGCCCTTTTGTCCTCCTCCCACAGGAACGTGGGAGCCCTCCAGATGAGGGGCGTGTCCCTTGTTTGCAGCATCAGCATGAGGCGTGCCCTGCCTGAGCGCTGTCACCTGCCCAGAGGGTCCCTTTTACAAACACCATGGAACAGCCCCAGCTGCTTCCCCACTCAAAACTTCCTCCACACACACCACCACCCCATTCTAAAGTTACAGAATTAGTGTTATCAAAGGAGCTGGGGGCTGACTTCTAATGGGAACAGGTGGATAAGTCCCAAATGCAATCTCTGCCCGGGAGGCAAGGGCTCTGCATCCCCTTCTGGACTGGCTTCCTCTTTTAAGGCACAGCCCCGGCAGCAAAGGAGGAAGGCCGCGATGGAGGGGCAGTTAAAAAAGGAAGCCCATCAGAGAGGTGGCTCTATGCCTGTGCCAGCCAGCTCCCCCTCCCCCTGCGGTTAGTGCTGGGCTGTACATGGTGTGAGCCAGGCTGGGGAGCGCTTTCATTCAGGGGGCCTCCTTTTCCATTGGCTCCCTGGGGGGTTGCCCTCCTTCCTTAGGGTCCCTCTCTGCAGAGAATGCCACAGCAGGCAGCCTGAAGTTGCCCCCCCCCTGGTCCTGCTGGTGCTCTGAGATCTCTAGCTCCTCTTGGGACCTGGAGCTTAATGCCAGTCTTGGAAACCTGAACTTGCTGGACGGCTGCCCTCTAGTGGTTGCTTTCAAAGATGCTTGGGGCCCGGGTGCAGTTACAGCCTGGGAGGCCAACAACTCCCCGTTGCGCTTCTTCAAGCCAGAGAGTGCGATCCTGGGGGGCCTGAATTTGGCAGCCTTGAGGGCAATGGCACCATGGTGGGCTTCCTCCTTGGCCTCCTCTGCCTTCACCAGCTTGAGGCTCAGCTCTGGGTCAGTCTCAGCCCCCTTAGGGGGAGACAGGAGTTCCACCTGTGGCATGGGGATCTTGCCCAACTTGCTGGCCCCATCCTGGAGCAGCCCCTCAGCCCTCTCTCCCTGGAGCTGGGCAGCTCCCTCACCCTTGGAAAAGCCCAACTTGGGCACCTTGATCCTGGAGGAAGCCGTCTCAGCTTCCCCATTGACTTCGGCGGCCCACTTGGGCCTGGAGAGGGAGACCCCGAAGGGGGGCCTCAGCTTGAGTTTGGTGGCCTTGGCCTTGGCCTGGCTCTCCTCTTCTCTCGCCAGGAGCCCAGCAGATCCTTCCTTCTCCTTGGCCCTCCCTAAGGCCAAGAGGCCTCCCTTGGCTTCCGCCTCCTGCCCCACAAGACCCTCGGGAGCCTCCAGCCCCACCCTGGGCAGGAACAGGCCAAATGTGGGGATCCTCACCCTGTGCCGCTTCCCTGCATCTGAGTGGCCATTTGTCTGCTTCCAGCCCTCTCTGCCTGCTCCTTCCAGATCCAGGGAGCCCCTCTGCCAGGTGTGGGGGGACCCCACCTCATATTCAGCATGAGTTTTGACACTTGGAGCAGAAATTTCCAAGCCAGGAACCTTAAAAACCAATTTCTTCCTGTCTGGCTCTCCCCCACCCGCACCCATCTGGCTTGAAGAAGTGGCTCTCTCTGTGCCCCACTTGGTGCCTACTGCCCCACATGCAGTGATACCTATTTTGGGCATCTTCAGCATGCCCTCCAGCCCCCCCTCCAAGTCTGTTGCCCCTGCTACCCTGACCTCCTCTCCCCTCTCCTGATTCCCAGAGAAGCCGACATCGGGCAAAGTAATCTGGGGCATCCTGAAGGCAGGCACTGCCTCCTCGGCAGGGGGGCAGAGAGGCTGGGTATCCAGGCTCAATTCGGCCTCTGGCTTGGAGACGCTGAGGGACGGGAGCTTCAGCCTGAATCTGCTCTCCTCGGTTGCCATCCCAGCTTCTGTTTCCAGCTTGCCAAGGCCAAGAGGCAGAGTGGGCACCTTTAGCCGGCCCTCTTTTGCCCCCATTTCAGAGCCCAAGGCCTCTATGCTTCCTGTGAATTTGGGAGGCCTCAACTCCAGTTGGGGGACCCGAGGCAAGTCATCCTCGCCCTGTCCATCTCCCGCTGACCCCAAGGCCCCAACTTTGGGCCACTTCACTGAAGGAGCACCTACTGTGACCTTGGGCATCATCCCTCCTCCGTCCAAACCCACATCAAGCTCCAGCTCGGGAGCCTTCACTTTTGGGGCACTGAATTTTGGCAGCCCCATTGAAGGCATCTTGAATTTTGCTTCTTGCCCTTCCAGGCCAAGATCCACCTTGGCTGGAGGCAGCTCCATCTCTGGCAGCCAGGCCTTGGACAAGGAAATGTCCACTTTGGGCATCCGTACCTTGGTGCCCAGGGCAGAGGCTTCAGCCACCCCTTCTAGGTCTTTCTCTCCTTCCTTCCCCAGCAGTTGCACAGCCACCTCTGCCTCCTCGCCCTTCCCAAGTTTTGCCAACTCCACCTTTGGCAGCTTGATCTTGGCACCTGTGTCAGGGGCTGCCTGGAGAATGCCCTCTTCTTTACCAGCCATGGGCAAACCAATGTCCAGCTGCAGGGTGGGAGCAGGCACCTGGACGGAAGGCACTCTGGACCTCTTGAGCTCTCCCTCCTCCTGCTGCTGGAACTCAGCCTTGACTGCATCTCCTGCCAGCTTCTCCATAGTCACCTCCCCTTCGGCTTTGGAACTTGGCACAGCAATCTCCACTGATGGCACCTGAACCCTGAACCCAGGACTCTCCGGCTCTGGGACCAGCTCTGTCTTGGCTCTGGGGGCAAGCTTTGGCAACTCTTTCTGGGGGAGACGTTTCTCATCTAGTTCTGGAGCTGGAAGGTGGAACTTCCTTCTCCCTCCTTGGGCCTTCAGAGAGGACAGCTTCAGCTGGGGCATCTTCCCAAATGGGCCCTTTGGCTTCTCCTCCTTGTCTTTGGCCTCCACTTCTCTTCTTGTGAGGCCAAAAGAAGCTATCCTGAACTTGGAAACCTTCTCCAGTGTCCTGGGATCCGACTGCCCTTTCAAGCCCTCCTTGCCATCTCTCAGCTTTACCTCCCCACTCTCTAGGGCACCCCACTCTTCCTCCTTGCCTTTGCCCCCAAAGCTTGGTAGTGAGACTTTTGGCCCTTTAAACTCAACACCAAGGAATTCAGAAGAGGCTCCCTCCCCATCAGACCATCCTTCCATGCCTTGGGAGCGGCCAATATCCACCTTCACAGTGGGGAACTTCATTCTGCTTTCTGTAGTTTTGCCAAGCCTTTCCTTGGGTGCCTCCCCTTCAACCTCTGGGGCTAATTTGGCATCTTCTGCCTCTGCTTCCCATTTTGATTTGGGGAATGAGATCCCAAACTTTGGCAATTTCAGCTTTGAACCCAGGTCGGCAGCTTCTCTGCTCTCCACTCCAGACACTGAAACTTCTGGGCTCATTTTGCTCCAGACTTTGGGGCCCAAAATGCTGAATTTGGAGAAGGCAAATCGAGATGTTTTCGCCTTGGCCTGACTCTCAGTAGTCATCTCTGGGAGACTTATTGGTGGGATCTCTACAGTTGGCAGCTTCATCTTGGCTCCTTCTAGGTCAGTTTTTGGCCCTTCAGTGTCTGCTTGCCATTTCTCAAAGGCAAGATCCACCTTTGGGAATTTGGTTACCATACCAGCAAGAGCCGGCCCTTCGATGCTCCTCATCCCTGGCTCCAGCTCAGGCTGGCTGACCACACACTTCGGGAGACTGATTTCTACCTGTAGGTCTTTGCTCAGGGTCTCTAGGGCGACCTCCTGGGTTTGAGGTCCCTGCTCAGAAATGTCTCTTTCATGTGTCGCCAGCTCTACCCCAACTTTTGGCAGCTGAATGTCCAGCGCAGGCACAGTTGCAGATGGAAAGTTCAGTGGAGCTGGAGGAGTGATCATCTCAACCTCTGGCTTCTCAACAGAGATGCCCAGCTCGGGCTTTGGCACCTTAGGAAGTTGCACACTTGGCACTTTCATTGCCAGCAAAGAAACATCCACCTTTGATCCTGGGTCTCCTTCTGGTTTCAGCATTTTGATCTGGACTGCAGATGGGTAGGGGACTGCCTTGACAGGGAAGTCAAATTTTGGGAAGGATATTTGAGGCATTTGAAACTTAAATCCAGCCTCTTCAGCAGCCTCTTTGGGTTTTGCCCTTCCAGAAGGGGCAGCCAGTTCCCCCACGGCCTTGCAAAGGTGCATATCCTGGACTTTGGGAGCAGAGATATCAAGAGAGGGCACCCTCACCTCAGGGAGCTTCACCCGAGTACCACCTGCTGCTCCAGCTGTCTCTGGGCTCTCCCAAGGCTGCTCCCTCAGGGAAATCTCCAGGCCAGGCAGCTGAATTGCAGAGCTCTTCATCATCTTGTCTGCCTTGGGGCTCTCTGGTTTTCCCAGGCTGACTTCCACGTGGGGTAGTTGGCCTGCTCCTCCTTCTTGGGCTTTGGAGCCCAGCTGGGGTAGAGTGACCAAGGAGACTCTCCCCGAGATGTCAGGGCTTTCCATGACTGCCTTCCCCTTGGGAAAGGGGAGCTCTAGATCCACTCCAGGAGCCACCATGCCCAGAGAAGGCACTGCCCCTCCTGGTCTCAGCTGCTTTTCCAAAACTTTATCCTGACTTCCTCCCAGGGCCATTTCCAGGGCAGGAGACTTCATCAAGGGCAGCTTCAGTTCCGCTTCCCCAGCAGAGATGCCAAACTTGGGTACTTTGATTCTGAACCCCTCCCTTTTAGGGGCAGCCTCTGGGGAAGCACACTCCAACCTGGGCAGGGCCAGGTCTATATCCACCTTGGGAGCTGCCACTTCAGCTGTAGGGAGCTTCAGCCCGGCCTGGAGAAGACCTGGGGGGGTCTCCAGCGCACTGGCACTGACTTTGGGCAGGACGGCCTCCACTTTGGGCCACCCGAGATGAGGTTCTGAGACCACGAGGCTCTTGCCTTTGGGGCTGGCCTCGAGAGACTCGTCCTCGGCCCCCATCCTAGGCAGAGGGAGAGCAAACTCTACTTGTGGGGCTTGGAATCCCATTTCCATTTTTGTCCTGGCTTCTTCCTTGGGCTTCTTTGTTTTGGAAAAAGGCATGGTGAATCGGAACATCTTCCCCTCGCCTCCTCCCCTGCCTGCCTCCTTCAACTCCAGACCAGCACGGGGCCCATGACAAGGCAGGCCCATGGCAAGGCGGGCCTCAGCCGCAACTGCTTCCTTGACCTTCAGGCGGGGGAACTTCAGTCGGTGTCTCTTTGTCTCCAGGGAGGACAACTTCCTTGAAATGCCTGGGCTCGGCTCAGCCACGGCCACCTCTCCAGCACTCCTGGCCTTGCGCAGCTTGGAGAACTTGGGGAAGGAGAACTCCACATCAACAGGGGCCACCTCAGATTTCCTGGATGCCAGGTGTGCCTCCGTCCCCTGCAGGCTCTGTGCTGCCATCCTCTTCTTCTTCGTCTTCTTCTTCTTCTTTTTCCGTCTCAGGGAGGAGAGACTCTGGATGTTCTGGGGAGAGAAGAAGCAAGGGGTCAGTGAGCCTCCCTGGCCAAGAGGCCTGCCTCATTCCCCGAGACCTGAGGGGCGCTTCTCCTATGCAGATCTCTACATCTCTGGCAGAACTCCTGCATCTAAGGGTTCAGAAGAAAACAGCCCTGTTTCCAGAGCTCCCCTGCCCTTATGATTAACAGGAAGGGGCAGGGGGGTTCCGGGTTCCGTTTTCTCAAGCCATCAGGCCTGTCCGTCCAGAGAACGTCAACATCAACCCTTCTTTAGAGCTTCTCAGTCTTCCCTACAATGCAGGGGACTCCAGGGACAAAACAGGAGAGGGACGAGGGCCCAACCGATCCTTTCTGAACACTTTGTAGGAAGCAGGAAGGTCAGGAAGCCAACAGAAACTTGCAGACTATTTATTGGGAAGGGAAATCAACAAACATCCTGCCTTGAGTTGAGCAGATTGGTCTCATGGCCCTCCGGAAGAGGAACCTGCGAGAGCCAATTCTGATTTGGACCCACTCCGAAAGGGGGCAGACAAAGGCACTCCCCTTGGCTCCAGTGGTATACGGTACAAGTGGGAGAAAAAAGCATGATTGAATCTGGATTCCATTATAAATGGAGTTTACATTTTAGATGCAGCTACTGCTGAAATTGCCCTTTAATGGATTTCTTAGTCCTGCAGTAAAGTTACTTATCAGAAATCTCCCTTCTTGGTTGACTGCCTGAGAGATTCCCAGTTCTTCTATCAGCCAAGAGAAGCCCAATGAAAACCACTTCCCCATTTCTCCTCTGAACTTGTGCTCGGAAAGAGGTGGCTTCTGAGCACGGTGGACGGATCTCCTCTTGGGCTCCACCTCAGCCACGGTTTGGGGCTGTCGCCTGCCCTCCCTGGGTGACTGCTGTGCAGAGGAAGGCCGGGTCTAGGTCCCTGGAGGTAAAACACGCAAAGCTGCCAGAGTCACCTACCAGCTTGGCCATCTTGGCTTTGGGGCCTCTCACTTCAAAGACAGTGGCTCCGGGCTTGCGAGAGACGTCTGTGCTGGGAACTACCCTCTTGAGGCAGAAGGAGATCTTGTACGGTTCGGCACACTTGAGGATCTGCAGTGCGTCTTCATACTTGATGTTGTCAAAGTAAACTCTGGCACTCAGGAGCTGATCCCCTGCAAGATGGATGAAGGAGGATGTTAAGGGTATCGCGGCAGGCTGGTTCCCAAGATCTCTGGCCACCAGTCAGCCGTCAAAGGCATGGCACCCATTCTCCCACAGATGTGGCCTTTGAAATCATGAAAGCAGAAAGGCCTGAGGCTCCAAAGCAGCCGGACAAGGCAGTGTCCCATCTTGTCCTTCCAAGGCTGCTGCCAGTCGCTGCCCACCTGAATTGGGCCCTTCTGGATTAATCTTTTTTATTAATTTATAATATAAAATACAGAAACAAATAACAGGAAAAATAGGGGAGGGAAAAGGGAGGGGAAGAGAAAAGTGTAGGAACTTGATGTTATGTATGTTGATGTCAGCAAAATCACTTTATGTACAAACATGGAAGAATACGTCACTCCCCTCAATGGAGGAACGGCTGCAAAAGCTGATGGAGTCAGCAGAGATGGTGAAAGATCAAAGAAAATTTTTTTGTTTCTACTTGGAAACTGTTTCTGAACTTTGTGCTTGAGGTGGGGAAAAAATTAGGGCTATACTGATATGATACATCTGTTGTTATACTATTATGCAAAAGAAAACAAGTTGAGGCTTGGTATTACTTCTTATTCTACTGCACCAAAGGGAGTCGGAAGTCAATGCCTTTTCTTTCTTTTCCCCTTCTTTACACTTTTCCTATTATTTGCTTTGGTATTTTTGTATTTTATATTATAAACTAATAAAAAGGATTGATCTGGGTTGAGCCCTTCTGGATCACTCACCTTCCTGGAGACTCAGCACTCGTGCAGCTGGAGAGTCCTTGAGCACGTCCTTCACAAAAAGGCCTTCCTTCCCTCCACCGGCCACGCTCAGTCCCCTGGCCCCGGCTCCAGCCTCAGTCTCCACTACCATCTCCAGCAGCTCTGAGGCCTCGATGGTCTTCTGCAGAGAAAGAAGAATCAGTCCATTCTCTCCCTCTGGTTTCCTGGGATGGGAGGTGGGGGGCGTCTCTCTACTAAATTTGGCCTGGGATAAAAACTGGCTGTTTAGCAGGACTTTCTTTACAAGGCTGCTTGTCAAACAGGACAACCGCGAAGAATGGCAGGAGTGGAGAGGGCAGAGGACAGGAGAGTATACTAAGGAAACGCGTGCAGATGGCACGCCTGCCTGTTTGATAGCAGTTGCAAAGCTACATTTGCATCAGGAAGCAGAGCCTTCTGCCAAAGCTGGCTTACCTCTTCTGCCAGGTACACCTGCTCAATGCAGATACCCTCAGAACCCAGTGAGAGGTCAGACTTACCAAAGCCACCCAGCAACTGCCCATCCAGCAGCCTCTCTGAGCTTGGCTTCATCTGCTCAGCTGAGCTGGGGCTGGATCTCTGGCTTGTGCCCAGCTTCCAAGGCAAGGTGATCCTAGAACTCCTCCCCTCCCCCACTCAGAGGTCCTTTCCTGTAGCCATTGAAGCTCTGCAACCTCCCACCCCGTGCTCACCTCCATTGCAATGAATTGTGCTGTCATCTTGGCTGGGTAGCAGAAGGATGTGCTTCTCCACTCCAGGACTTCCTCCCTGGTTTGTGCTTTTCTCCCTTTAGCACCACATGAAGCTTCTCTTTGTAGGCTTGGAAGGGGCTGGAGCGTCTCAACCCCGGCAGGCAGAGATTCTGTAGGCTGCAGAGGTGGGAGCATCAGCCATGTTCCCTGCAAGGATGCTGAGCCATCCCCAGAATTTCCTCTGCCCCTCACCACTGGAACAATGATGCTTAAGCTTCAAGAATCGCCCCAAAGTAGTCCTGGCTCTCCCCTGTGCCTCCTTCGCCTACACAAGAGACCCCCTTGGAATGAGTCCTCTCCCCCTCGCCCTCCCACCCGAGGCCCTTCAGAGCAGGCCCTGGACTGCAGCAGACAGCACATCCCTCTGCCCCCCCCCCCCCCCGATCAAGGCACACAAGCATGATTGCTGGCGGGGAGGGGGTAAAACCTCCACCCCATCAGTTGCAAGTGGGATGTCATGGAGTGGGCTCATCACCCTCCTGCAAGCGCCCACAAGCCCTCCTTGCCCTATTCTAGCCTTGGCATGGCACCCCGCTCCAAAAGCTGCCCCTTTTTCCAGGAGGAGGAAATGTCTCAGACTTTGCTGGTGTGTGTGTGGAAGAGCATCCGAAGCCCAAAGGAGCTTCCCTTGGCTCCAGCAGGAAGACCAGCTGCAAGGAAGCTGAACACCAGGGAAGGCCGGGCTGCTGCAATTCCTTCTGCCCCTCCAGGAAGCCCAGCTTCAGTTCCATCAGCTGGGGACGGGGACAGATTCTGGAGGCATTGGCCACATTCAGAGCCACTGCCCAACTGCGGGTGGCAGGATTGCTTCTCCCACAGCTGAATCCAGCCTGTTATGAACTCCACCTTTCCTTGGTAGGCTTCTGCCCCCACCCTCAGTGAAGTCTTGTTCTGTTCTGGTTTTGGACAGGTGGGCAGGCAGAACGAACCCACTCCAAGATTCCTTTGCTTAGAAAGAATCCAAAGGCATCTGCCCAAGAACAGAGTTCCTGCCCAGGTGGAGAAGGAGGGAAGTGGGGGGGGGGGAGCAGAATTGCTGAGAGGCAGATTTAAAGCAAGGGAGACATCTTTTGGGAGACGGCAACCCGCACTTGTCCAGTATCCAGCAGGGATCTACCCCTGAACCAGTTTTCCAAACGGTCACTGGTTGCTGGGTGGCTTTGCAGGGCTGAGTAAGTCAAAGCAGGAGGGGCATTAGGCTAAGACATTAGTTACCATCTGAAAAGTGGGTAGAGTTGGTCAGAAACATGCCAAACCTGGACCTGGAAGCCTCTCGGAAGACTCATCCCAGCGGTTGGTTCTTTCTCTCGCTCTCTCCCTTCTTTTATCAAATTTATTTATTTTTCAAATTTATTTGCCACCAATCTCACAGTTCAGTCAAGCTGCCTGAATCTGTTGTTGTAGCCTTAGAACAGGCAGTAGCAAAGGACGAGGAGTTGGCCACCACCTTCTGAGCTCCTGCGGAGTCGGTGGCTAAAGAGTTGCAGAACCATGGGACTTTTGCTTCATTTCCTGCTGGTCAGCCCTGGATTGGGGGCTGCTCTGCTTGAAAACAGGCCACAACACAACAGGTTCTTGGGGTCCCTCTGGGTGAACTGGCACCCTCCTTGCAGGCAAACTCCCTGGAATTCGAATCTCACAGGGCTCAAGCCTTCCATTCTTCCGAGTTCAGTAAAATGAGGACTCAGATTATTGGGGCAAAATGCTGACATTTGTAAATGGCCCAGAGAGGGCTGTAAAGCTCTGTAAAGCAGTATATAAGTCTAAGTGCTATTGTTATCTTACTATTGCTATTCCCTGTGGAACCTATCCAATTTATTGGATAGAATTTTGCAGTGACACTGCTGTATTTGTACCACACCTGGGCACTTATTTTAGATGCTATTTTTCTTATTATTTAAGTTTGTGTCCCATCCAGACACATTGAGAAATATACAAATACTAATCACAATTCTCAGTTATGTTTTGATTTAGCAGCAG
The DNA here is from genome assembly GCA_017656035.1 of Myanophis thanlyinensis. Classification (NCBI taxonomy): domain Eukaryota; kingdom Metazoa; phylum Chordata; class Lepidosauria; order Squamata; family Homalopsidae; genus Myanophis; species Myanophis thanlyinensis. The sequence continues at coordinate 50,240 of JAEANM010000011.1, read as the reverse complement.
CTTGGGGCAGGGAGCATGTACATGTTAAGATTGCTTGTTATGCCTTTCATCTCTGCAGGGGGACCCCATGGGCAGGCCACCACCCCCAGGGCCTCTGGAAAAGAGAACCAGTCTCTGCCCCATGGATGCCTTTGGGATCCCCTCCCTCCCTGCCCCCCCAGGCATCATCAGCAGTTCCTTTCTTGCCTTCCAGCCTAGTCCTGGTGGGACCCATGCTGCTGTTCGGGCAGAGCATTTCATTCCCACACTGGACACTGTGGGGCCCACGCCACTCCATTCCCCAAAAGGTCAGGGCTCCATGCCAGACATTCCCTGTCCAGGAAGACAAAAGGGCGCTGAGTCCCAGCCAAGCCTCTGGCATTGCCAGCATTCCAAGGAGAATTCTTCCACGCCTCTTCAGAGTACAGCCATGGATGGCCAACTGAGCAGGAGCGGCTCCCTCTTCTGACCAAGCAAAGGGGTCAAGAAAGCCGGACTGTTGCTTCTCCCTGCTTGCCTGTGCAGCCTGCCCACTGGGGTAACTCAGAGGACCAGCCTGGGAGGATAGGACCCATGGCAAGAGTGGAAAATATGTAACATATAGCCAGGAGGGTCTTCAGTCCTCCGGCTCTGGAGAGGCGTTCCTGGCAGGGCTGGGAACAGCTTGTAGAAGTGTTTGTGGCCACCAAAAGGCCAAGCAGAAGCTGGAGGGTTTGAGTGCCTTGGCCAATTGGGCCATGCCTTCCATGAAGCCCAGGAAGTAGCATCCAGCAAGGCTCAGTCAGGCCTGGTGGGAAGCTCCCGGAGGTGAGGGCAGTGCCCCATGCTTCTTTGGAAGCCAGCACGCTGCCATCAGAGGCCTCTTTCAGCAGGAGTCCAAGTTGCCTCTTTGGCAAGGGCACAGTAAATCCCTTACACACGTTGTGGCTGACAGGCCAGGGCTGGAAGCCAAGGTCCCCCAAGCATGGGCAGCATATTAAAAGTGGACCCAAGGAGGTGCCAGGCTGGGCCTGGTGAAGAACTCCTCAATCCCTGGGCCAGCCAGAGGGAGATGTTGACACGACTTCAGGAGCTCCCATAGTTTGAATGAAAGAGGCAGCGAGCCAAGAGAGCTTCTCCCACTTGCAAGCAAGAGAAGGGGGGGGGGCTTGTTCGGTCCCTCCACCCTCAGCTCACAACTGAGCAGCTGGAAGGTTGGGGAGAATGTCAGGCATTCTGTAGTCTCAGCAAAGCTCAAGCGGGCAGGGGGGGCAGGGCAGAACTCAGGCCAAGGCACCAGTCCCCCCCCCAGCAGACATGCTGGGAACCCACAGATGGGTAGGCCAGATGCATTTCAGGTGCAGGCGCCACCCTCTGGCCTTGCTTGGTTGTTGTGCCTGTTGTGCACTTGTGCTGGACGTCAGCCTGCCCACTTGCTGGCTGCCCACCCCTGCTTCATTCACCTGCTCCTTAAGAGCAGCCTTGCCCTGGCCAAGTGGCGAGATCAGGCAGGTGTGAGGAAGAGGCTTGGCTTTGGCAGAGGTCACAACCCCAGTCAAGCCAAGCTGGAGGAGTGAACACAGAAGGGGTCACCCCAGAGTGCATGGGGAAGGGTAAGGCAAGCAGGACTTTTCAGCTGTGGAAATCAAGAGCAGAACAAAATGGTAAAATTAGAGTCATCTCAGAGGTCAAGAGGAGCCAAAATGAAATAAAGGAGAGAGAACTTGCTCCTTCAGAAGAGATGGCCAGAATCAGGGGTTGCCCTTAGTGACTCCAGGCCAATTTCTCTCCCATTCCTTTCTTCAAGAGACATGCGCTAGGACATTCAGCTCAAGAGAAAGGAGGCTTCAGAGTTTGCTACCAGCATCCTGTGGCTAATTCTGGGTCCGGATCCTTCCAGTCAGAGGCCCTCGAATCGGTGGCCCCTGCCTTCTCCTCCTCTCTCCTTAGTAGCTAAGGATGTTTCTGTTTTGAGACGCCTCCTCTTCTCCTTCCCAAGAAAGCAGGTTGGGGGAGCAGGTGCTACACGCTCTGGAGAGACACAGCTTAAGCGAGCTGGATAAGGAGAAGGGAGGATCAGCCCTCCATCAGTCCCTTTTAGGCTGAGCTGTGAAACAAAAAGCCGTGGGTCTCCAGGGATGCCTTCCAATGACAGGCCCAGCAGCGGGACAAGAGTTGTGGAAAGGCGGAAGCCTGGTCTGAGCCCTTCTCCTGCAAGTCGGGCCCAGGCCCGAGAGGAACAAGGCTTTCTTTCCCTTTCCCATGCTGGACTCCAAGGATGACCACTAAAAGCACCTGGCCCCCTCAAAGCCGATTCCAAGGACCGGCTGCAGTCCTCCTGCCCATCTGGTCCATCCCTCCTTATCTGGGTTCTGTTCATCCCCCAAGAGCCCTGCCCTCACCTTCCCCTTTCCCTCTGCCCCGCTGCAGTCTCTGGGCTCTGCTCCCATCTCCCTTTCCCAAAGATTGTCCTCTTGAGACCCCTGTCTTGTCCTCTCCTTTTTCTTCCCCCAAAACCAGACAGCAAACATCCTGGCAGCTTTATTTCCTGGCCCTGATGGCAGGGCCGGTAGTGCCAAGATCTTTCTTCCCATTGTCCCCTGGATGACCCCCCAGCACATTCTTGGCACTGGGCTGCCCACATCCAGGTGGTGGAAGCATTGGCAAGGGCCTTGCCCAGGCAAAGTGGGCTTCCCTGAGGTCTCAGCAGCTCTCAGGAAAGGAACCGACTCCCTTCCTGAGTTGGAACACCAATTCTCACTTGCTAAATACCGGAAGAGGAGCCGAGGAGCTTTCCTGGGGTTCCAGAGTTCATGATCCAACCAAACAGGAAAAGCCATTTGTAGCCAGCTAGAAGCTGCTGCCATCTCTGTGAAGGGGGCGTTTTCTTGTGGGGGTTGTCCCAAGCCACCTAGCCCCTTTCACAACTGGGAGCTTCCAGAAGCACACCCCAGGTACCTACAGGTGAACATGGTCAGAGGCCAAAGCCTGGGGCAGCCCAGCCAGGAGCAGGCTTGACCATCCTATCCCAGCTGCTGCCAGGTGCCATCCCCAGTTTGCTTTCTTTTCAAGAGCAGGAGGAAGCTCCAAGGGCAGGTCTGAGGCCACAGCACAGAGCCACCAACCTTGGCTGCTGCTTGGTGCCAGTTTGGATTCTGCAGACCAGAACTGTGGCCCCAAATTAAGTCAAAGGTGGAAAAAGGAAACTATCAGTCAAAGGTTGAAAACGCCCCGGCTCCGGGGACATTTTGCAAATTTGGAAGGAGAAAAAGCGGCTGCTGTCAAATTGGAGTTAGGCCAAGCTCAGCAAAGTCCCTCGATCCCCTCCCCCGCTCGATCCCCCGGCACTGGCTTTTCCTGGGCCGCGGGGCATCCAAGATCCTCCTCGTTGATATCCGAGGGGAGGGGGCCGTCGGGCGGATCGGGGGAAAGCTGATGGAGCGCTTTCTCCTGTGCCCGTGCCTGGGTTGGAAAGAGCGCGGAGGCTGGGGAAAAGGCGGCGAGTTGAGCCTCGTCCCAGACGGCGCCCACCTGCCCAGTCAGAGTCCGCACGCCCCTTCTCCTCCGCGCTCGGCCGCGTCCAGCAAGCCAGGCTGGGAAGGGGCCGAAGGACGTCGAAGCTTCCTTCCCCCGCGCACAAGACCCGCGCAGTTCTGCAGGGCGACTCGCTCTGGTCTGTCCCGAGAGGAGCTGCCGGATGGGGAACAGAGCAAGGCGCGAAGAGCCGACCCCTTCGGACTTACCAGAGCCGGTTTGTGAGCTCCGCTCCGCAAAGTTCAACCGCCGGTCTGGCTGACGCGCTCCGGGCGCGGTCCAGCAGGAAGGGGGTGGCTCTGGCCGACCCTCCATCCCGTGGGCGTCCAAGGCGGCCGCGGCGGGGCCAAGGCAGGGTCTGGGCGGCGTCGAGCCGGCTTCGAGGCAGCCCCGCCCAGAGAGAGACGTTGCGCCTAAGCGCCCTTCCCTCCGCCACAGAAGACCCGTCGATCTGCCAGGCGGAAGAAGCGACCCAGCGAGGGAAGGGAGCTGAAAAATGTACCTGGGGAAGGCCCGGGCACCCCTCGCTCTCCGCAAAGTACTGTGCTGGAGCTGCTGACTTGCATCTTTGTGGGCAGAATACACACACCCTCTACGCAAACCCCAAGCAGCTTCCTGGAAGACTTTCGGCATTCAGGGAATCCCTTTACCCTGGCAGGAGTTTTGTACTAGAAACTCCTTTTGCAGCCTTGTCGCCCGACGTGCCTGTTCCGAGCCCGGAGGCGCCGGGATAAAGCCGTGCGATTGACCCGAGACAGGTCGGTGGTCCCCCGGCACGGGACGGTTCCGCTGCGGTGGAGCTGGGGCAGAGAACTGAAACGCCCACCCCCTCAGAAGAAGCATCAGGGGAATGTTTCAAAAGTACTCCCACTTTTTAAAATATTTGGTCAACTGAAGGCAGTGAAGACCCTAACCCTCCTGCCTTTTCCTCATCACAACCCTGTGAGGTGGGTTGGCTGAGAGAAAGAGGGACCGGCCCAGAGTCACGACCAAAAGGGAGGATTAGAACTCACATCTCGCCATTTCTAGTCCAACACATTCACCTTTGCACCAAACTGGCTGTCTTGTTATATGAAGCTATCTAATCATGGCTTATGCAATAAATCATAGTCATGACTATTTTTAATTGAATCAGTGTGACTACTACCCCTATTTAACCCTAAATAGAAGGGCTAAAATAGCCCTTCTATTTTAACATTATTTCTCTATATGAAAAGCAGTTCAGTTCTTGCCCCAGACCTCCAGTGTGGCCACTAAATGCCTGTCTGTGTTTATTCCCCATGCAGGTGCAGCAACTCCCCCACTCCACCCCATCCCACCCCAAAGCAGGCCCCAGCCGTAATTCCTCTTTAGGCCACCAGCAGAAAGTAAGAACCTCACTCTGTCACCTTTTAACTGCAATACGAAGAATGAATGGTTCAGCACAAGAAATAACTGAAAACTCCTTCATTAGATCCCAGAAATCACATTACCATCCAAAGAGCTTAGCATTTATTTGATTAGCTGCTTATACTTTGTATGCTTTCAAGTTGCACAGAACTTTGCAAGTATCAACATGAATTAAGGTTTCTTAGCAACACAGGAGGAAGATTAACATTAACCTGGGGATGTTCAGTTACCTGCCCTCCAACCTTTTACCACCTCTGATGGGTTTGTTTGTCGCTGGATACCTAATTTTCAAGGTGGTCTCTGCATCCAACTGCCTCTCTGCTGATAGAAGGGGCTTGGCTGCTGCCTTCCAGTTAGAGCATAGAATGCTAGGGTTGGAAGGGATCTTTGAGGTCTTCTAGTCCAACACCCTGCTTGAGCAGGAGACCTTAAACCATTTCTTCTATGGTTCTACCATTTGTTCTGTGCAAGGCCATTGCTTGCTACAGCAAAAACCTTTGCTGCTCAAAGGGCCCTTTCTGCCATGGGAAGGAAGTTAAAGACCACCCACCCAGACGGGGTCGGAGCCCTCCCAGCTGCGGTTGGATTCAGGGCACCTCAGCGCACAAGGAGTGTGAGCAGCCACACACTGCCTGGAAGAAGATGCGAAGGTTTGCTTGCTGCAGGGCGCAGAGGGGGGTGGAATCTGCTGTTCTCCAGGACTTCCTGTGAGAGGGGGGGAGGCACTCAGAAGCACAAGGGGGGGAGGAGGTTGAATGCATATGAGGCAGCAGTTTCCGGCCTTCTGAGGAGGGGGGGTCATTCCTTGGAATAATGCCTGGAGAGGTAGACATTTTTTCCATCATATTCAGATGTTGTCAGGCACTTGAGAAAGAAGTGTCCCAGGTCATGCTTTGAGATGACTCGGGCACCACTCGAGGTGTTCACGGTTACGGTGTAGTCGCCGGTGAGGGGCTGGTCACCTGCAGGAAGAGGAACACCCATTGCCAGAAGCTGCATGCAAAGCCCAACTGGGTCAACCATGCAGCAGCCCTAACACCTGACTCAGCCCCAGCTGGTTTCTTCCTGATTTCTGTAATAAACCACAACGGCAGGTCTATCACACAACTCAATGGAAACCAATCCAGCCATGGAGCAACATTTACCTTGGGACAATCAGACTGAGCACGCTGCCTGGAAGAAGATGCGAAGGAGCCCATTTAAAAGCTTGTTCTTAGTTTAGCACTACAAATGGGGCACATTTCTACATAATAAAATAATAATGGGGTTTTGGGTTACTCCACTTGTGGAAAATGTTTTTTTGTGCATGATTTTGTTGACTACCTCCACAGTGCACCTAGACTGACCCACCGGTTGCCAGCCACTGTGTCCCCACCACCCATATCTCTGCCCAGAACACACCTGCAATGTGGGGTGGCATGACATAGACGCAGTCCAGGCCTGACTCTTTTAGGATCTGCTGCATCCGGATGTGGTCTTCGGTCACTGGCTGCAGCTTGGCAGGAACTTTGTCCAGGTCCCACATCAGGAAAGCTATAAGAAAGCCCCCCCCCAAAAAAAACCCCTTGTTGCAATCCCAGGGTCTCCCCTTCTGGGGGCAACCCCTAGCCGAGTCAACTCAGCCTCAGCTCTTTGCAGGAAGAGGGTTCTCCAAGGGCCTTGGGAACCTCGACTTAACACCCAAGATGAATGGTGAGAAGGAAAGGGCTATGGAGACCAAGGAAGGCAAACGCCCCTGCAGGAATCAGCTCTGCACACCCCATGGGGCCCCCGTAAGGCCTATCCCCCTATTTGGTCTGGAGAAGAGCAGAGGTGGGGCCATCATCCCACTGACATTCATTTCCTTCCAACCTCCAAGACCTCCAACTGCCCGGCTGGTGAAACCATCTCTCAATTCTCTTAACTCCCGGAGACACCAAGGCAATTCTTTTCCCCTAGAAGACCCAGGGCTGTCAGAGGTGGCAAGGAGGGGGGAGGGGCTTTCTGACCCATTGCTCAGCTGAAGATCCTGTCAGGGGGCAGGAGGACATGACCTCCAGGCTTTTCATGGGACACCTACCTGAGAGACAGACCACCACTTTCCTGATGCCACAGGACTTCATGGCTGCCACAATGTTCCGGGTGCCTTCAGACATCATGGTGGTAGGACCTGAGAGGCGGAGAAGGAAACTCCCATGAGTCCAAAGCCTCAGAACAGGGAGAGGCCGGGGAAGAAGTGCAAGCGCTCCTACTGAGGTCATTGCGGGTGCCCAAGACGATGATCACGGCGTCCTGCCCCCTCACAGCTCGATCGACGTCTACCCGCTTCAGCACATCTCCCACCACCACTTGCGCTGGCTGCAGCTCAGGGGGCAGCCGGACAGGATCCCGTACCAGCACTGTCACCTGGTAGCCTGGCAAGGGGGAAGAGAAAGCAGCTGGTCAAGGCATCCTCCCCGCCAAGCTCTTGGAGGGAGCAGCTAAGGAAGCCGCAGAGCAGAACGCTTCAGCCCTTTGCCCCTGAATGGGTTGGCCAGGGGGGAGGCTTCGGAGGAAGGCCTTCTGCCCCCACCCTCCTGGCCAGCATTCTCACTGCTGTCCTTCTGCTCCTGCCACCTCTACGGGCAGAAGGGGAGAAGGAAGGGATTTGGGTGCCCATTTTCCTTGGCCACAGTCCTCTTTCTGCAAGACTTTGTGTTCCCTTTAACATCTAATTGTCTCCTCAGGTTGCTCAGCATTAAATGCTTGACTTTTTAAATTAACTTTAGGTAAATTTCTTCTTGGTTTGTTCACATATTTAAGAAATAAATTACAGAGGAAATGCTAAGCCTGTTTAGCCTGGCAGAATTTTTTGTATAATACTAATAAATAATAATAAAAAAATCTTTTGTGTGATAAAACATTCTTTTTTAGATTATTCTCCTCTAAAGGTTTCTTCAATCACACCAGCCTTTTTTAGGGACTATTTTATAAGTTCTACCAGTGAAGGACATTTTATGCTATTTACTACCCTTAAATGGATGGGTGCAACTAATTCTCTTCTTGTGAAGGAAGTTTTCCTTTGAAAATTAATCAGCTGCTTTGGGCAATTCTGACAATCCTCTGTGGCCACTTTGAGAGCACAGGACCAGCTCCCTCTAGGCAGCTCAGCCCCACACCAGTTAAATACAATTCAAGCCCTCCTCCCCCTCCCCTCTCTGTTATTGAAGCTTCCTAGACTTCCCCCTTCCATGGCATCACAAACTGCTGGTCCAGAGGAGCTTTGTACCTTAAACCTCACAAGCCACCCAAGGGCCAGGCCGGCCCAGAACCCACTCCCAGCCCCTCCACAGTTACAACTGCAATGCTCATCCAGAGGATCACTTGGGAGCAAGCTTTACCCCAACCCCTCTCCTGTCTGTCTTGCAAAAGGGGGGTGGGAACATCAGCAATATGTCTCCCCAGCAGAAGTGGACCAGCCCCCACCTGTCTTGGCTGGAGGAAAAGGGGGGAGGGGCAGAGCAGAATTAGCTCAACTCCCAAAGAAGCCATAAGGTCCCTCCCTGAGGGCTGGCCCCATACTCTCCCCCTTATCATGCACAGCACAGGGCAAGCAGGGGGGCGGGGAACGCCAGCTGACTTGTGATAGTGTCCCAAACACCTACCCAGCCCCAGCCATTTCAGCCTGCCAAGCATGCTGGACCATGACGGGGCTGCTTTGGGGTTCAGGTCTGATAGCATCACCTGCTAAACCAAGCCCTGGGATGTGTGGGTGGGTGTGGGGTGGGATGTGAATATTTTGTGCTGGGGATCTGGGGAAGCTCCCATAACTGGGCCATTTCCCGAAACCACACTGTGGATTATGGCCTCAGCGGTAGCGCCAGCACCATGGGATAACTTGCAGGTGCAACACCAACTGGGTGGGGAAAAGCACCTGGATCCGGAAGCCTTCGCAAACAACACATAGCAGCCCCCGGGTACAAGGCGCTGCTCCTCTGGTACTCGCCGTCCCCCAGTTGTCTGCCGCTGCGGCGCTTCTCCGTGTCCGGAGCGCCTCCTTTCCCAGCCGGGAGGACGGCGCGGCCCTTCGCGGGGTTCCCGTTTGTTCTGCCCCCCGCCCCAGGCAGACGCGCCCTGCCCTGCCCTGCCCTGCCCGGCCCTGCCCTGCCTCACCCGCCTCCAGGGCTTGCGCCAGGGTAGCCAGGCCTGTCATGCCGGTGGCGCCGAAGATGGCGATTTTCTTGCAGGCTGCGGCAGCCAGGCCTCCGGGCGCGCAGCTTCCCTCCATGCCGTCGCCGTCGCCTCCTCGGCCCAGGCCAAAGCAAGCCCTTCCGCCTGGAGCTCCGCCCGGGGAGGCAGGGCCAGCGGAAGGCGGCGCCTCGCCGCTTCGGTTTCCACGGCGGACGGAGCGCCCGTGAGCCGCAGCCAGGGGTTCCAGCCCCGCGGGCTTCCTCGGGCTCGCAGCAGAGGCCCGTCTCCTCCAACGGCGCGCCTGCCCCGCTTCCTCCGGGTCTAGGAAGAGCCGCTCGCCGGCTCCGGGCGCCCGAAGGAAGCGGCCGGGTGGCCGTGTCGAAGGGGCGGGAGCAGTTGATGCGGTGGGCGAGCCGCGGGATATAGTCTGAGCCTCCTCGGTCGCGGCGCCTCCCTGGGAATCTTGGCCCGGCCCGCCCGGGGGTTTGGAAAAACAGGGCAGCGCGGAAACGGGAGAGGAGGGGAGGAGGAGGCGGCGGCAGAGAAAAGCTGCAAGGCTCTGCCGTCGTCCTTTCTGCCGGCTCTCCGCTCCCAGCCAAAGGCGCGGGCGGGCGGGCGGGCGGCTGATCAGCTTCCATCGCGCTTACTCCGATTCGGCGTGGGCGGCTCAGTTACCGGCAAGAGCAGCCGCCGCCTCGCTCGCGCCTTCTCATGCAAGCTGCCGGGCGTTGCTCCGGTTCTTTCAGCCACAGCCACTCAGCCCTTGTTTCCCATTCAAGCTACGCCTCGGCGCTCGCAGCAGCCCGAGCCCAGCGCTGCGCTTCCCCTCGCTTCAATCAGCAGCCGCGCGGCTAGCGTCGAGAAGCCGGCGTGCGGGTGGTCGCGCGGGAGGAGGCCAAGGACGGACGCAAGGTGCCCCGCTTCGCCCCCGCCTGCTGCCGCAGACCCGCCCGAGCATCATTCCGGGCGGGCGCGGGCTGCCGAACCGCGTGCTCTTGGGTTGCTGAACGGCGGCAGAAAGGAAGGCCGCCGCTCCTGGGAAGCAGCCCTTGCGGCGGGCGCGGCGGCTGCGGGAGGGGGGCTCTCCAGCTTTCGGGGAGGGGCTGAGCGGCGCTCCTGGATTGGCTGCTCGGCCAGGACGGATATAGCGGTACCGCCGGCCGTCTCTTCTCCGCTCCGCTCCTGCGCCCATTGACCAGAGTGCCCGCCTGCAGAATCTCCCTCGGTCGCAGCAGCCGCGGGATGAAGCCCCGCAAATCGCCAGTGCTCAGGTGAGGTTGGCCAGGCCGCGGCTGCACTCGGGGGAGGAGGCCCGACGGCCCCCTATGGGCTCTGACGACAAGACCAGGAACGGGAGCGAGGCGGAGAAAAGCCGGAGCCCGTTCTTCGGAAACCTCTCGGGAGGGAGAGAGCAGGCCGAGAGTCCGGCAGATGGGCAGCGCTCCCGGACCCCTGGCTTCGGCCGCCCCCGCAGCAGACCCATTCCTTAGGGCTGGGGAAGAGCAGAAAGGTCGCTCTTGCCTCCGTGGGGCAGAACCCCCTGCAAGCCAATGGAGCCTGCTGAAGGTCTGAGGACGGTCTTCTGAAACCTGGGCTGGGTCTGGTCCCATCGGGATAGAAGGAAGTGGTGGGGGTGGGTGGGGTATCATCCAGGCCCTTTGCCCTTCCCCTGATGAGCCCTTTTTTGTCAAACACCGCCTGGGGACTAGTTCCTTCCCTGCCAAGGACTGGATGAAACAGTTCCTCTCCTTCCGCCTTGCAGTGTTGGGTTCCAGATTCCCAAATCTGGCAAAATTTGGGCTGCATATTTGGGGTGTCCAAATGGGTATGTAAAAGATGGGCATCAACAATGTGATGAGAAGACCTCTTGCTTCCCTTCAGGGGATCAGGTGGCTTGCTGGACAGGGGTGTTGCCCAGAGCCCTTCCTCCACCTGCCCTGGGGGCTTGGAGCAAGAGAGCAGATGTCTTGTGCTCAGCCCCTTGTGCTGAGTTCCATCAGAGAACGCATAAGGAGCTGCTTCTCCCACAATACTCTGCCCTCATCTGCTTCCTGACCCCTGGTGGGTTCACGCCCGGCTTCCTTGATGGGTGACTTGAGTGAGGCAAGGAACCCCATTCTCTGAATGACTCCTTAAGATGGCCAGGTACCCCAGGGCTCCTGAAACCATCTGTGAAAACCCACCAAAAGTGGGTGGCCTCGTTGCCTTAAATATAGGGTGGGGATTATTATGTCATACCATGTGGCTGTGTCCTGATATTGTAAGGGCTTTTCCCCTGGCGCAATTCACCCACTCTCACCCCACTTTAAATTAACCTCTTTAGGCTATTCCCTTAGCATAATTTGCTTTTCAGCCTGTCTTCCCCAGCAATAAGTACCTATTCCAAGCCTGCTGCTCCTCAGAGGGCGACCTTCATTGGGGTCAGACTCTGTCCTTCCACCACTCTCTTCCTACATCGACTCAGGAGCCAGTCTGCCTCCCCTCCATAATTTAAGGTGCAGCTGCTTCTGCCCCAGATTTTTCCCCTGGGGAGGCACTTCGTACTCCCAGTCTTCTGAATCAGCCAGACAAGTTCCTAGGGGTGATGTAGAAGTCTGGGGCTTCTGTATGCAGAAGGTTTTGGACAAACATACACATATCCAGCTAGTAAGTGGGGCAGTTTAGCTGCCTTCAGGGTCTCCAGGTTGCACCCTGAAGGAAAGGGGGTGCTGGTTCAAACATATGAGCCCTGCTTCCCTCTCATCTGCTCCAGGGGACAGCAAATGCCCAAGTACCGAATTGCATGCATTTGCATTGTGTCTTTTCTCAGCCTTGCCTTGCTGGCTGCCCTGGGGGCTGGTGGAAAGTGGGAGGCATCTACCTCCATCTACTTCCTCATCAGAGAATCACCCAGTTAGTGACATCTCACAGTCTTTTGGGCCAGATGTAAGCATTGCAAGCAGGTGTGCCCGACAGGTGCTCACTTTAAAGAGCTGCCATTTTCTCTTTCGTTCTTTCTTTAGAATACTGAACTCAGCATGTAAGCGACTGGTGCAGCTATAGGAGTTCATGTGGCCTTTTATGGGGCTTCCAGGAAAGCAGCAACATGGCAAACATTGCACCGGTTCAGCTGGATAACCAGGAGGCCCAGCAGCAACTCAACAATACCCGATGGGAGAGCACTGACCCCCCCCGGCCTTGGGAGGAGGCCACAGCCACCGTCAAGCTCTTCGAATGCTCACGGATCAAGGCCCTTGCAGGTAGGCCTGCCTTCCTCTGCCTGGGCTCCTCTTGTGGCTCCTCTTGCTGGGTGGGAAAGGGTATTGCCAATGGGAAAGGGCACCCAAATGGGGCTGGGTGAGGGTGCTTGCCCTCTGAAATGGTGCAGCCAATGTTTTTTAAATAAAGAGGAAGGGTTTTGTTTCAGAAGGTTCTTCCTTAAGGGTGCAGGGTGGGGGAGGGGTAAAGCCAAGTCTTTACAAGGGGTAAAGTCTGGTGCTGAGCCCTGAAATGTGGAGAGGGAGGAGGTGGGGAGAGGATTGCTGGACCACGTCCCAAGAGTCTCCATTGGGCAAGGAAATGCTGGACAGGTCTGGGATTGGGCCCCATTGTGACTGTCATCTCTCTGTGTTTAAACAACACCATAGAGAAGGGCCCCGTGGCTGCAGCTGTGGACCCTTCCCCAGAAGTCCCCTGGGCCAATTAAAATGAAAAGCTCACTGGGGTGGCAGGATGGTCTTCAAGCCCAGCCCTCCTCTGAGAATGGCCCATGCGCTTCCAAACCTTGGGGAGTGGGTTGGCTTTCTCTGTAGGGTGAGAGATCAGCGGCCTAACACCGCCCTTCCCCCCAAACTTTGCCAGACGAGCGAGACGCGGTGCAGAAGAAGACTTTCACAAAGTGGATCAACTCTCACCTGGGCCAGGTCTCCTGCCGAATCGGCGACCTTTACACAGACCTGAGGGATGGATACCTGCTAACCAAGCTTCTGGAAGTTCTGTCTGGGGAGCAGCTGGTATGGGGGGCTCTCAGCTTCTTCAGGAATGACTGCCTCAGAGGACAAGGGGGATGCCTCTTAGGGCAGAGGGGCTGGTAGCTCCTGTAAAGGGGGGACACTTTTGAGACAGTCAGACTCACCTTGATTTTTGCTGGGTAACTTCAGGTGGGGGGAGGGGGTTAGGGGGCCAAGCCCTGAAAGGGAAGGCAGTGAAGGGAGGGAGGGGGGAGGGTCTGGGCAAGATGTTCCCTGCCCCACACTTGCTCTGTGCAGGGTTGTGAGGGGCTGTTGAGAAGGATGATTGGTAAAGGCAGCAGACGGGACTGTTGTAAATCTCTTGACCAAATTCTGGAATTCTGCAACCGGTTGTAAATGCAAGCTAGTTTGCCAATACCAGAAATATGATTGTGTGATTGTGCCTTTGAAGATGGGTTCTAAGTAACTGCTTTCAAGTTTGTTGTAACTTTGAACAGTCATTAAATGATTGGTCATAAGCCAAGTCAGTGTTATTTTTGCTGTGACTTAGAAACTTAGAGTAGTATTTTTGTTTTATTGCCTTTGGGCAATTTTAAAGGTTGCTATTTTTACTTGTCAATTCTGAATGTGCTTAGACTGTGCCCGGATGAGAGCAGTTATATTTTGATTGGCTTCTGTGGCAGCCCAAACCCACCCGGGGGAGGATGCGGATCCACTCCCTGGAAAATGTGGACAAAGCCCTGCAATTCCTGAAGGAGCAGCGCGTCCACCTGGAGAACGTGGGTTCTCATGACATTGTGGATGGCAACCACCGCCTGACCCTGGGCCTGATCTGGACTATCATCCTGAGATTCCAGGTAGAGCAAGAGGGCAACCCTTTCAGAGGGGGTGATGGTTGGGGCCACGCTTGGGCAGCTGGGCCAGCCGGGGAGGTCATCTGCTGCTGGAGGTATCCAAGTGAGGCTTGAAGCAACCTGGAGACTGTCTTGTCTCCCTGTGCTCTCCAGAAGTAGGAATAGCTAGAATGGTGTTCTGTGCAGGTCAGAGAGGGTTTTGGGAAGGATGGTCATCCTGGGCAAAAGAGGGAGGGGGCCGGCTGGTTTCTAAGGTATGTCAGAGAAGGCACCTATGGAAATGAAAACTGGGGTGGGGAGGTGAGGGGGCTGAACTCAGGTGAGCTTTGGAGAGAGGAGACCCAAAGGACTCCCTCTCCTGCTTCCCCTCCCAGATCCAGGTGATTAAAATTGAAACAGAAGACAGTCGAGAGACCCGTTCGGCCAAGGATGCCCTCTTGCTCTGGTGCCAGATGAAGACGGCAGGGTGAGTTCTGAACAAGGTACAGGTATCCCTGAGGTGGCTGAGTCCTGACAATCGAAATCTGTGCAGGCCGCCTGCAAGGGATCCCTGGGGCCCTGCAGCTGCCTGCTGGCATGGAGGGGGAAACAAGGTCCCCTCCCTATCCTAAACCACCCTGGCTCAGAAGAGGCTCCTCCTCCTTTTCAGTTACCCCGAGGTTAACATTCAGAACTTCACCACCAGCTGGCGGGACGGGCTGGCCTTCAGCGCTCTCATTCACAAACACAGGTGAGGGGGCTCCGGAGAGAGCATGACTGGAGGGTTGCTGTCCAGGGGCTACTCTCTCCAGCCAGGGACTGGGGGAGCAGGTGGCCTCTCCTGCAGAAGCTGTCAATTGGCCAGCTGTAAAATGCAGGGGCTTTCTCATGGGCTTTGGCCCAGCCTAGGGGTAGTTCCAGTGCTATGAGAAGGAATTCCCTCTCGGTCCCACCCTGGACAGGTCCAGCACCTCAGGAGGCCTTCTGTTTCCTCCCCAGGCCGGACATCATTGACTTCAAGAAGTTGACCAAATCCAACACGATCTACAATCTCCAGCAGGCCTTCAACACCGCCGAACAGCAGCTGGGCCTTGCTAAACTTCTGGACCCTGAGGGTAAGGCTCTGAATCAGCCGTGAATGGCACAAGTGGCTTTCTCTGCCTAAGGTGCCCGGAGAAAGGAAACCCTTTCCCAGCCTCAGGAGGTGAGAGGCGGCTCTGAGCCAGGAAGGGTTCTTGGCAGTTGCATTTGGTGATCTGCAGGGACGGAGGTTGGAGGGCCAGAGCTCTGCCAGGCCCGGCTTTCTTTGACCGACGCGGATCCTTCTTGCTTTGGGACGCTTGTGGCAAAGGAGCAGGATCTCAGGCACCAGGACCAGGTTGGCCTGCCCAATTGCTGCCCTGCCCCCTGCAGCACTTGAACTGGGCCAGGAAGGAACTCCTGAGTCAGAGTCTGGCAGAGAAACTGGTTTCTCTCCTGCCTGCTGCCAGTCTGGGCATCACGGCTCCTGTCCCCTTCGATCTGGGTTTTTTACATTTCCTGATTTGCCAGACTTCCATTATTGCTTTTTAATTTGAAGTGGAATGGAGCCCCACCTGCCACTCCGCTCTGTCTCTCAGGCCAGAGTTTTTCTTCCCGGGAGAATTCTCTACCTGGCCGGCTCTGTAGCCCTCGATGCCCCACTTCAAAGGCAGAGGCTCCTCTCCTGCCCTTGAGTTGCTGAAAAACCGAGAGAGGCCGGGAGACAGGTGCAGTGGCCGGCTTCTTTTGTTCTGCTCCCTGCCTTGGTCTGGCAGAGGGAGGAGTGCTGGCCCCAGTGGCGGAGCCTCAGAGGGCCAAAGGCTGTTGCTTTGAGCACATAAAGTGTCTACACAGAACTGGGGGACGAGCTGATCTGTCCCTGCTAATCCTGGGCGGCTGTGCCAGGATCTGACCCTGCACAGAGGGTGATAACCCACTCGTCCCTGGGGAGCTTCAGAGGCAAACACACTTCCCCAACGTCCATTCCCTTCTCACAACAGCCTGCAAGTTAGTTGAGGTGACAGCGGGGGGCCCTGCCTGCTGACAGCACAGTGGGTTTGAACCTGCCCAGGCTCTGCACCTCAAATCTTTGTTGGCCAGCCATGTAGGGGGGACATCGGCCTGCCTTCTGGCTGGCTCCTCAGCTGCTGTACTTCCCCTCCTCCCTCCTCCTCCTCTTCCTCTTCCACTACCCCCACCCCCTCCCCAGATGTCAACGTGGAGCATCCAGATGAGAAGTCCATTCTTACCTACGTGGTTTCTTTTTACCATTACTTCTCCAAGATGAAGGCGCTGGCTGTGGAGGGGAAGCGAATAGGAAAGGTGAGCCACACTGCTCCCATGCATGAAGGGCACTCAGGAGGTTCGGTGGAGGGCGAAGGCTGCACTGCTGGTCCAGAGCAAGGAAGCCCCCTCCCCACCCCCACCAGTGGGATATTTCATATGCTCAGCTTGGATTCTGGAAGGAAGGACCCTCATCCAGCTTTTGGGAGAGCTCCAGGAGGAACGTGAGTGTCTGATGCCAACCACTGGTCTGCAAGGCCTCTTTGGGTGACCACGTGGACCTGGCATCTGGCCAGGCAGCCTGGATGAATTGGCAGCACTGGCTAGCCATTGCAGAGGAATTAAGGCCGTGTGGCAAGCTGGGTCAGTTGTGCAGATGCCCCCTGGGCATGAAGGGACTAGCGTGAAGGGATTTCACAAAAGTCTGCCCTATCCCTGATCCAGGTGCTGGATCAAGTGCTGGAGATTGAGAAGATCATAGAGCGATATGAGACTCTGGCCAGTGAGTTACTGGAGTGGATCGAGATCACCATCCCCTTCATCACCAACCAGAAGTTTGCCAATTCCCTGTCTGGGGTCCAGCAGCAGCTGCAGGCCTTCACCACCTTCTGCACCCTGGAAAAACCCCTCAAGTGAGCCTGCTGGGACTGTCTTGGCACCGAAGGGCGCGCTGTCCTGCTCATGCTCCGGGCCCCTGCGTGTTCCCCAAGGCTGCTGTTGCCACCTTCCCTGCTTGCTTGGCTGGGCTGACCCTGTGCCATTTGCCTGCAGGTTTCAGGAGAAGGGGAACCTGGAGGTGTTGCTTTTCTCCATCCAGAGCAAACTCCGTGCCAACAATCGCAAACTCTACATCCCCAAGGAGGGAAAGAGCATTTCAGATATCAACAAGGTAAAGAGAGGCAGGTAGTCTGATGGCATGTCTTGTCTCAGGCAGGCCCTTCCTTCCCCTTCCCCTTCCTCTCTCTCTCTCCCTCTCCTCTTTCTGTCCTTCTCTCCTCTCGCTCTCTCCTCTCTTTCTCTCCCTGTCTTCTCTCCCTCTCCCTCTCACTCTCCCTCTCCCTCTCTCCTCTCTCTCTTTCTGTCACCAGGCCTGGACCCGGTTGGAAAAGGCAGAGCATGAACGGGAAGTGGCCCTTCGCGCTGAGCTCATCCGTCAGGAGAAGTTGGAGCTGCTGGCCCAACGTTTCGACCACAAAGCCATCATGCGGGAAACTTGGCTGAACGAGAACCAGCGGCTGGTCTCTCAGGTAGCAAGACTGGGGTGGGCTGAGGGAGCTCAGGTGTCGTACGGCAAAGCTTTCTTTTGATCCTTTATACAACTTTATACTGTCCCTCACTAGAAAGTGTCATGAAGCTCAGCTCTGGGAGGCATTTCTAAAGAGGGGGGGCTGGCCTTGGTGGGGACAGCTGTGGAAAGGCTTCCGTGAAGTACGGACCTCAACCAGGGTGAGGAGGAGCAGAGGTCAGCCAGCTTAAGAACCTCGGCAGCCGTGAGGGACCAGCCAGGCAGGATTTCCTGGGGACGGGGGTGGGTGTCCATGGGGATTGGACCTCCAGGCACCCCTTGGTGGAGCCTTCCAGAACGACTCTTATTTCCAAATTCTGAGGGAAGACAAGATATCTGCTGGCTTGCTGAAAAGATAATCTGAAGATATTGTCCTGCCTCTGCTCACCAGTTCACCTTTCCTCCTTTCAGGACAATTTTGGCTGTGACCTGCCAGCTGTGGAGGCCGCCATGAAGAAGCACGAGGCTATCGAGGCAGATATCTCCTCCTACCAGGAACGCATCCAGGTGGTGCTGGAACTGGCCCAAGAAGTGGAATCCGAGGGCTACTACGACAGCAGGCGCATCAGTGCCCAGAAGGAAAACATCTTGCGCCAGTGGGGACTTCTGACGGAGCTGGTCAGTGCCCGGCGTACCCGTCTGGAACAGAATGTCGCCCTTCAGCAGATCTTCCAGGAGATGGTCTACATGATTGACTGGATGGAGGATCTGCAGGTCTGGGGCCTCCCTAGGGCCTCCTGGGGAAGTTTGGGGGTGGGGGTGGGCAGGTGGTCTCCAAAGAGTTCTTCAGGCCAGTCTACAGGGATCTCGCCTCATTCCTTGCTCAGTAATGGGAGATCAGCTGGAAGGTGGGTCCTGCCCCCTGACATTTGGCCAAGCTGAATCCCGCCAGTTGCATTCGTGCACATGGACACATATGTTATGACACCTCTTCTCAAAGAACACTGAATGGTGTGCAACATCATACAAAACCTCCCAAAATGCACAGAGAGTAAATAGAACCAAGTTGGGGGCCACCCTGTTCTTTAGGTGAAGTCAGAGTGTGTCATCCCTCTGAGCCTGGAGACAGAGCACCCCATGGATCCCTTCCAACGTGGCTGAGTCCAGAGGAAATTCCTGACTCCCTGGCATGTTCTGTCCCCAGAGCAGCACTCTAGAGTGGGTCCATCCCCTGAGCCAGCAGAGGCTCAGTGTGGCTCTAGCAGGTGCTGCCATGGCCTCTTCTGGGAATAGAAGCCACAAGTCTCACCACTGGCACTCATGCCCGATCACCCTGGCAGGCCCAGCTGGCATCGAAGGAGTTCGGGAAGCACCTTCTGGAGGTGGAGGACCTGCTGCAGAAGCACAGCTTACTGGAGGCTGACCTGTCTGTGCAGCAGGATCGGGTTCAGGCCCTCAACACCGCAGCCCTCAAGTTCTCGGAGGTGCAAGGTGATGATCCTCGGGGCCTGGTTGGCCAGCAGTATGGGGGGCCCTTGTGGTCTCATCGTGCAGGCTCTTACCACATGTTCTGGGCATCCTTCTCCCCCCCCCCAGGCTATCAGCCTTGCGACCCCCAGATCATTTGCAACCGTGTCAGCCACGTCCAGGGCTGCCAGGAGCGGCTGCAGGAGCTGGCGTCGAAGCGGCGGAAGGAGCTGGAGGCCTCCCGCCAGTTGTGGTCCTTCCTGCAGGAGGTCGAGGAGGCTGAAGCCTGGGTGCGGGAGAAAGAGCGCATCCTGTCATCCTCCCAGAGCTTCGGCAAGGACCTGGACAGTGTGGCCAAGCTGCTGAGCAAGCACAACCTGCTCCTGAGTGAGCTGAGCGGCCGCCGCTCCCTGCTGCAGGCAGCCATGCGACAGGGTGAGCAGGCCTTGCTGCGGAAGCGCTTTGGCCTGGGCAACGTGCAGGAGAAGATTCGGGATGTGCGCCTGCACTGGAAGAAGCTGGAGGGGCTGGCGGCTGTCCACCTGCAGAAGCTGCAAGGGGCGCTGAGTTTCCACCAATTTAGTGCCGACACGGATGACCTAGTAGCCTGGCTGCAGGACGCCTACCGCCTGGTCTCCAGTGATGACTTTGGGCACGATGAGCACTCCACCCACTGGCTGGTGAAGAAGCACAAGGGGGTGACACAGGAGATCGACAAGCATCGGGCGGCAGTCTTGGCCCTGCGGAAGCAGCTGGCTGCCCTGGCACCTGAGTATCATGAGACCATGGAGGTGCAGATCCGCATCGTGGAAGTGGAGCAGCTGTACGAAGAGGTGGCTGAGGTGGCCGTGCTGCGGTGCCAGTGGCTGCAGGATGCCCTGGCTGTGTACCACCTCTTTGGCGAAGTGAATGCCTGTGAGATCTGGCTTGACGAGAAGGAACAGTGGCTCAACCGGATGGAAGTGCCCGAGAAGCTAGAGGATGTGGAGGCGGTCCAGCACCGGTAGGGGGGCAGTGGAGAGAAAGATAGGGAGGGGGTTGTTCAGGGCCCAAATGCCTTGGACACCTTCTTTCTTTTGTTGCTTCTTCTTCCACCACCACCACCACCCCGCCCCCTCCCACCCAGGCTGGCTGTCTTTTCAGGGTGAGTTGGGCTGATCTTGCCTCCCTTCCCATACAGGTTTGAAAGCCTCGACCAAGAGATGAACAGCCTGATGGGTCGCATTCTGGATGTTAACCAAATTGTTCAGCAGCTGGTTGATGGGGGCCACCCTAGTTCCTCTGAAGTCCGATCCTGCCAGGATCATCTCAACAGCAGGTAAGAAGTGCCCTGAGCTGGAGGGAGAGGGCAGCCTAGATGGACATTCTGTATGAAGGCTGGCGTCCTGCTCTGAGCCATGTACAGGCCAGATGGGGTGGAAGCTTCTCCATTTTGTCCCCAGAAAACCCTTCAGGGACCCACGTGCTCCTCTCTCTTTTTGGATCTGAGTCCCTTTGGGCTGCTCTACTGAGAGCAAGCAAGGAAGGAGGGACAGGCTGCTGGAGACCCTCAGGCAATTGCCCCCTGTCAGCTCATTGCAGCTTCCCCTCTGTTCTGTCTCCCCCAACTCCTGGATGCTTCGCCAGGAGTTGCCAGAGCCAAGCACTGCAGGAGGGGAGCAGTTATATCTCTTCTCCCCCTGCAAGAAATCCCTGCATACTCGGCCAGGAGAGCACGGCATTTCCTACAACTGGGCACTGTATCGTGTGTCCACCGTCTGTCACCCAGATTCCTTCCTCAAGCACTGAACAGAACCCTAATCAGGGACTCTGGTGCTCTGTCACATCTGAACACAGCCTTGCCCCCAAGACCCAGACCCTGCTGGCTCAGCCAGGTGCTGGACAGAAGGGGGCAAGCGTGTCTTTTCTTCCCATGCCCTCATCATGATCTTTCCCGTGTTTGTCACCTTTTCCTGGTCCCGTTGGGTGACTAGGTGGAACCGAGTGGTGGAGCTGGTGGAGGAGAAGAAGAACCACCTTGCCTCCATCCTAAAGATCCAGAACTACCTGCTGGAGTGCAGCGAGATCAAGTCGCAGATCCGGGAGAAGCGCAAGGCCATTGAGTCCACCCAGTACAACAGTGGTGACCTGGGCAGTGTCCTCTCGCTCCAGCGACGCCTCTCCACCATTGAAGCAGCCCTAGTGCTCCTGGAGCCCCGACTGGTTGAGCTGCAGCAGGAGGGGGAGTCATTGGCCACCACCCACCCTACCCAGGCCATGGAGGTCCTCATGCAGTTCGAGGAGATCAGCGAGGAGTGGGAGGCTTTGAAGAAGACGCTGCAGGGCTGTGAGGACTCACTGACGGTGGCCAGCAGGTTGGCGGGGCTAGTGGCCGAGGGGGCAGGGCCTGGGGCCTGCCACAGGTAGCCAACAGGAGTGGCGGGATCAGAGAAGGCCAGGGAGGCCAATCTGGCAGGGGCGTCGCAGGAGGCCTCTCACTGCCCTGGCTCTCCTTGCAGGTTGCAGCAGTTCATCCAGGATCTGGACAGCTTCCTGACCTGGCTGGTGAAGACCCAGGCAGCTGTGGCCTCTCCAGGGGAGGAGCTGCCGGCAGACCTCTCGGAGGCCAAGAGGCTGCTGCACCAGCACGCTCTGCTCAAGGAGGAGATCAGCCGCTATGAGGAAGATTATGCCAAGATCCAGGCTGTCAATGATGTGCTAGCGCTGGAGGAAGCTGAGCTGCCCTACCTGTCCCTCCAGCAGTGGCTGCAGAAGCTGGAGGTGGGCTGGAACAAGCTGCTGGAGAGCTGGGAGCACCGCCGGGAGGTCCTGGTGCAGGCACACATCTTCTTCCTCTTCCTGCGTGATGCCAAGCAGGCCGAAGTTTGTCTGTACAACCAGGTAATCCTCGCTGCGGCCTGGCATCGCCCTCCTCCGCAGCGGGGTACACGTGGCACAGCACCATCCCAGAGCTGCAGTTGGAACTGAGGAGGCAGAACTAGGAGGGCTTCCCGCCTGCCCGCCACCGACCTCTCTGTTTCTCAGTCATGGGGAGCTCAGAAGGGGCCTGCTCTGAAGGGAAACCGCCCTGAGGTGCTTGGCCAGCCTGTTCGGCCCTGTGGCACCCTTGGGACTTGCCCAGGTCTGCACCATCCCTTGACTGGGTGCCCCGCTAAAGACGGGTTATTCCAGCTTTCCCCAGGCTTTGACAACCTACAAAGAGTCTGGCCAGCAGCTGAGAATGTGGGGCTTGTCCCAGACACAGAGAGGCTGCCTGCTTGAGGCTAAAGGGTGCGGGTCAAAGTTGCCAAGCCAACCTCATCCAATTTGAGGTTAGGGACAGAGCAGATGGCCTGGCAGGACGTACGATCTCTGGGGTAGATTCAGGCTGAGTCTGGATACCGAATGTATCCTCTTGCTGGGCTTGTACAACAATCTGAGTCCTACGCTGCCAGATGGCCAGTTTGCAAAGAGCTGGCTAATCATAGCAGAAATGGGGTAGCTCCTTTTCTGACCAACAGCTTTTATTAAAAGGTAAGAAAGTCTTCCTACACTGCACCAGCCATCGGATGCTGGAGTGCCATCCAGAATTTAAAAAGGCAGTGAGGCAGGGGTGGGTGGGTCACGTTGGAGTTCCTTTTCTCAGCAGGCCTGGGGGCTGGCATCTGGGGGAGGAGATTCTCACCAGCAGGCACAACCGCCGAATCTGTGGCCGGACTTTCACTGAATGCCCACCTTTAATGTATGCTAAACCCCTCTAGTTAGTTCCCAACAAGGAAGAGGAAGGTGGAGCTGAGCCAGTTCTTTTAGTCTTTTAACAAGAGGATGAGGGATTTTAATCAGGTTTCCTTCATAAAGTCAACTTCCGACAAGCGTACGCTCTTATGTAACCCATATAGGAGCATTGCCAGCACCCATTTAGGAGAAGTGCTGGCAAGCAGGTGAGAGCATAGGACTCCTGCCTGCTTTTATTACTGGTTCTATCCTCAGGGATGGGGTGGTCTTATATTCAGAGTCACTGTCTTCTCAGGTAAATTATGGCAGATTTCTAGATGCATTTTAAGCCTTTGTATGTCAAAAGAATAAGTGTTGGCTGGGCATCAGGTGCTTAGAAATGTTCTGGACAATTCTCAACACAAGGTTCCTATATCCTTATTTAAAAAGAAGAAACCTTTTGCATAGGAAGCGAGCTAAGCCCTGGGTGGTGATCACGTCTGTCTGTCTTCCTTAAGGAAACCTTGCAGGGCCCTTTTTGCCTGGAGGCATCCTGGGCGGAGGGCAGGCTTTTCTCTCTGGCTTTCCTGGCATTGCAGAGCAGAAGCACCACATCCACATCAGAGGGCTGCAAGGAGTTGGTACAACTGCAGGCCCACCATCCCTGAGACTGGGTCCTGATCCAAATGGGGATAGGATGGGGTGGTGGTGGTGAAGCAGTAGTTGAGGGATAATTGCAGCCCATGCAGAGATGCTTTTCCCACTTGCCCCCCCCCCCCCCATTGTATCTTGGAGTCTGGACAGAGGGTCACTCAGATTTGGGTTTTCAATCAGCTGTGTCACAGATTCTTTTTAGGGTGGTGGGCTTGCTGGATTAACTCCACTATGCAGAAAGTTTGACTTGTTTGCAATGTTTTCTTCCCATTTCAATATTAAATAAATTTTGGTATAATATTTTACCTTTTTATTATCTCCAGCCTTGACCATACCAGCCTTTTCATTGGCTTGCCCTGAACACTTTCTGCCTGCCTTTAAAAGTTCACTGCACGCTAGCTTTATCCATATCATGCTGCTTCTGGTTTTGTTTTCACACAGGTTTATCTTGTGCACAGCATCCTGATGTTTGCAAAGCTTTCAACCAATGTGTTAAGGTGGGGAGGGGGCCCAGTCTTGTGGATGATGCACCTGGAGGTCTCCTGGCCCCCTGGCCCAACTTCCATGGTTCTTACAGAAAATCTACGTAGGAGCAGCTCAAACCAGCTGAAGGGAACAGGAGGATTTTGACGGCTGTGGCCTCAGCCCCCTCTTTGGCGTTGTTGCAGGAAGCCACGCTGGCCCACACAGAGCTGCCCACAACAGTGGAAGGGGTCGAAAAGGCAATCAAGAAGCAGAAAGAGTTCATGACCACCATGGAGCTCCAGATGCAAAAGACCACTGTGGCTCTCAAGGCGGGCGAGAGCTTGATTCGGCAAGGCAACCTCTATAGTGAGCGAGTGAAGGACAAAATGGAGACCCTCCGGGCAAAGTAAGCAGGTGGTCAGCAGAAGCCCCCCCCCCCCAACAAAACCCACAGGTCCTGCCCAGTGCTTCAGCCCTTGCTGCCCAGAGGTGCTGAATGGAGTGCTGCAAAGGGTGAGAATCCCAGGGTGGCCTTTCCCTGCCTATGGCCTGAGGCCGGCCTTGCTGACTAGGAGCAGGGGATCCCTTGGCCAGTCCCAGTTATGCAGGCAGCCCCACACAGCTTTTGCAACAGGGCCCCTAGTTCCCAGGCCGAAGGAGGGCATTGACCAAAGGGAAAAGGTGCCACTCAAGCCCCAGAGAAATAAATGCCAGTTCCTCTCCATGACTTCCCCCACCTGATGCCTTGAGGAGCTGTGGCCATTCGCAACTGCTTGGATGCTGCTGGTTAGGAAAGGCATTTCCCCCCCATTTCCCACCTCCTCTGTAGGCCGGAGATTGGCTGTCAATCTCCCTCAGGTGACTGTCTGGCTGATTCCACACAGCTCCCAGGCCTTGGGTCCAAGCAAGGTGCTAGATCCACTAAGATGAAACAGCAAAGGGCCAAGGTCTGTAGGAACTGCTAATGCAGCAAGGGTCTGCTTCTCCCACAGCAAGTTCCTCTTTGCAAAGGGCCAAGGGCTAGTTTAGTTTGACATCTTAATTGGTATCAGATCCCAAATCTAGTTTCCTGCTCCAGATAGAAACAGCAGCTCAGCTGTGCTTCTTTTTTTCCTTTAGCCCAAATCAGGAGGGGTGTGTGTTGTTATTACCACTGTCATCATCTATTTGTCCAATCAATATCACAGTTTTTGGGTTTATAGTGATATACAGTAGGTTCTTGAAGAGGAATGCAGACGTCGCATTCTCTCACATGGCGTTTTTGTAGCTTTGTGAAGGGGGGAATCACTTTCACTTTATTAATTCAAATCCAGCTGGGGTTTGGCTGCTGGGAGGTTAACAGAAAAGGGGCTTCTCTGAGCACAGAGACCTTCTCTGGATGCAAAGGGTCCTGAAGCCCAGTCCTGCCTCCACATCCCTTCACTGAACAGAAAGGGGGCCTGGCTGGGTTGGACACCAGGAAGGGCTAAAAGGGGGCAGGGGTCTGTGTGCCAGGCAGAATCCTCCTGGGGAGGAAACTAACTAGGTTGACCAGTTTGCTCTCCTTGCAGGAGCGGACAAAATGTCCAGCTGGCCAACATCTGGATGCTGCGCCTCACTGACCACCTGGAGCTGCAGCGCTTCCTGCAAAGCTGCCATGAGGTATGGAACCCGGAGACTCCCAGTCTGTCTCTGAGACCAGAACAAACAAAGGGCTTGAAGTTGACAGATGTGGGGGACTCCTGCCCCAGTTAACTCCCCCCAAAGGCAGCTAGTCCTTTGGAAGGTCCCAGAAAGGATGCTGGAGGCTGTTCTGCTTTGCCCAGAGAAATCTGACAGTGAAGGAGAACCCCACCCCACCCCACCCCTTTGCAAAAGGGTAGAGTTGATTGTTTTGGGTGTTCTCATGAGGGTATATTCAACCAACAGGATGAACTGACCCTTAGGAGGGTCTGAGAAGGAGGGGAAGAGGAAAAGCAGAACGATCCAAGGATCAGAGTTTACTCAGAGCCTTCCCCTCTCACTTGCTAGCCAAAGGAATATAGCTCCATCTCCCCCTTCCCTCCGCGGGCTGGTGGGCACTGCTTTCGCGGGGCGGTCTATCTCTCTATTCCGCCCCCCCCAGCACAGCTCACGGCCTTCCCAAGACCCCGCGATCCGCGGCTGTTCTTGCTGATCAGCGCCCACCCCCACCCCCCCGCATGACCCGGGCTTTTCGATTCCGCTCGGCCCTCCAAGCGAGGACTCCGCTGGAGGTTACTTGGGTGCGGGCGAACAAGAACAAGACCACCTGGGAACGTGGCTCCTCTGTGGCGGCTGCCCGGCTTGAAGCCCCTACGGCCGGCGCTGCCCCTTCTCGAGGCCGAGAGGAGAGGCTCCAAGCGACCCCCGCCCCATTTGTCCCCCGTCTCGGAGTGGGCTGACTGGAGGCTGGGATGAATGGGGGGGGGAGGAACGAGCGGTTTAGCCCCTTTACCGCCCCCCCCCCGTGAAAGCCGTTCTCTGAGAGCGAGCGGCCCCCCTCCCAGCGAAGGGGGGATGAGCCGGCGGGCGGGCGGAAGGGAGGGCGACTCCGCGGCTGCCAGCTCTGCCGCTGCAGCGCGCCGGCCGGGATCGGGGCGCTGAGGACCGCGACGCGGCAGGGCCTGAGCTCGACTGCAGCCGCCGAGCGGAGGCGCCCATTGCGCAGGTAGGAGGGGGCGAAGGAAGCCCGGGCCGAGCGGGGGGGGGGGGGGCGGCTCTTCTGAGCCGGGCTGAGCGCGCCTCCCCGCCCGTCTCTCCCGCAGCTGGATGGCTGGGTGGCGGAGAAAGAGGCGCTGATGGCCGGTGAGGCGCCTCGTGACAAGGACGCGCCGTCATGGAAGCAGCCGCCGCCGGCCCCCAAACGATGGCTCCGGCACCGCGCCTTCATGGCCGAGCTGGCGCAGAATAAGGAGTGGCTGCACAAGATCGAAAAGGTGGGTGCGGGAGGAGCGAGGCTGGCAGGGAAGGAGAGACCCCCTCGTCCCCGGCCGGGCGGCTGATGACGCAGGGCGCGCTTCGGGCGGTGCGCTGTTCGACTCAGGTGGGGAGGCCGGCCGATTCCCTCCCCCTCCCCCCGCACTGCGTCTTGGAGGGTGTTCTGGGGAAGCTGCCCAGATGCCCGGCGCCTCCCGATGGGCTCTGCTCTGCCTTGGCCCGAGATCCCCGGGGGGGATACAAGCGCCCCCCCACTTCGTTCCGCAACCTCTGCCTGTACCTGGCTTGTTGTGTGTTTGTCGCTAGGTGTGACAGGCGGTGCCGGAAGGTTGGCTAGCCTGCGGCTAGGGGGCTTTTGCCGGTGGGGAGGAGGCCTAGCCGCGTCTATGAAGAGACTTGGGGAAGGCACCTGACAAGCCGGCTGGGTGGGGGGGCTGTTTGCTCACTTGGGGGGGGGAGACTGCCCTGGGAGCAGCAGACTGGAAGAAGGGGTTCTGAGCTGAATCTGGCCTGGAGGGAGATTGTTCTGGGACCAGGCTTACTTTGGGGGGGGGGGGCGCTGAACATCCTGTCTTGCCAAGGAGCTGCTCATTTGTGCCTGCGCAGTAGCCTGAAGAGTTGAGTGACATGTGCTTGCAAAGATGCTGTTTCTCAGGTGAGGGTGGACCCCTTGGGGTGGAGAAGGAGAAAGAGGAGGAAGGGGTTTCTTGGCAACAGTCGGGAGGGTGTCCAGATTAGTTTGGACCTGCTGCTTGATGTACGTTGAATGCAGAACAGATGGCAGTGATTAGAGGGCAGCTCCTGCCTCATTGGCACCGCATGGTAGCCGGAAACACAGGTCCCTTCTGAATTTGGGCACCAGATATCTCTTGCCAGAGGCCCTTCTTTCCTTCTGCATTCCTCCGATGGGGTGATCGCAGGGGTCTCTGCCACAAAGCAATTGACGCTGCAGGGATCTCAGGGCAGCAGGAAAGCCTCTGCATGGCAGACCACTAGCCTTGCATGCCAAAAATTTAGCCATCCAGAAGGGTCCCCAGGTAGCATTCCCAGCACCCCCCTTTTCCTCTGTGGAAGATCTTGGCAAGCCGAGTGGACAGGAAAGCCCAGCTGAGTGAGTGGAGGGAGGTCCGTATTCTCACAGGGTATTCCTGGGGCAGGGGGAGGCCTTAGCTATCCTTTGGCATTGGTTTTGCTCAGGGTAAATATTGGCAGAGAAGCAGAGTGTTAAACTTGTCTGCCTGCCTCCTCCATAAATCAGTCTACTCTAACCCATCAGTAAAGATCCAGGGTCCGGCAGACAGGAGGGGGCTGGGGTATTATGCACAGCCGTTTGGGGATTGGCACTGGCAACTGGCACATTTGCTCAGTGGCTCCCTTGACAGCTAGGGGGGTGGAATCGTGTGTGCGCCACATGAGAAACTTTCCTCAGCAGAGAAAGACGGGGGTCTATTTCCAAGAAAATAAGCATGCTAACAGCCCTCCTGATACTCCCCAAGATCTGGACCTGTAAGTGTTGCCAAGAGCCCCAAAGTGCATGTCTGACCTCTTGACCCTGTGGCCCGGGCAGGATGTCACTTGTCTAGGGGCTTTGCCAGAGACCTGCAGGGAAGCATTGGGCTGATGAAGCTACCTGGTAGTTTGCTGCAGTTTCCCAAGACCTCTCCCGCAAGCTGGCTCCCTTCCCACAGGCAGGGAAGATGGCTTGTGCGAACTCCTGCCCTCCCTGCCTCTGCCCCCTCCCTCCCAGCACAAGCCAAGGCAGTTAGGAGGGCTGTGGTGCCTTTGGCAGCCCCATCCGCCCCGCCCCCCGCCCCCCAGGGAGACTCCAAGAAGGAAGGAGGCGCTGTGCCTCTCATCCAAGGGTGCAACCAGTCCACCTGAAGGGAGCAATTAGAGCATTAGAGCAAAGGGGGCAGGGTGCTTGCCCCCCTCCCGAAGACTCCTTCTCTACCTGACTTTGGGCAGATCAACGGAAAGAAAGGGAAGGCCACTGAGCTAGTACAGCTGGGTCCCCGCATCCCATTTCTCTCCTTTGGCTGTTCTTGTGCATTCAGAGACAGCAGCTCCTGGGAGCGGGGCAGCACGAGGGTCTCCCTGCTAGACGGGCTGCCTCCTTTCCCAATCTCAGGGAGAGGGACACAGGGAGCTGAGAGCACAGCTGGGTCTGCAGAGCCATTCTCGGGCCCTTTAAAAGCCCGGAGCCAACGAGAGAGGGAGAATTGCCTTCTCCAGGGCAAACAGGGCTGCAGGGGTTTAGACTAAGCCCCCCTCAAGCAATGGCAAAAGCCACTCGGGTTGTCGAGCCACAATGTGTGTGGCTAGTGGTGGTGGTAGCCAACACACCTAGTATCAACACCCTGCCGCTGGTGCTGGTGAGTTGGAAGAGATCACGGGGGCCAGACCAGCTGGGGAAGCAAAGCTGCCCTCGTGGCAGGGCCGCAAACAAAGTGCTTTCAATCCTAGGAGATCTCAGAAGGAAATTCCAGCCTTATTTCTTAGGGCGGTAATAAGGCAAAGGCTCTTGCAAAGATTTCCCAGATTTTTCCAAGCTGGACTGAGTGACCATTTAGGAAATGAGTTACAAACAAATTCCTCTCTTATTTTCTGCGTGCGCATTTCTGATATTCCTCCTGTTACTTTCCCAGCTTCCCCACAACCCCTCACGTTGATTAAAGCCCCACAGAAGTTCAGGGAATATTTTCAGGAAGAGGCTGATGTGGAATCCAGGTTCCCAAGCTGTGCCTAGAGGCCCCGGAAGCCTTGGCTCAGCTTCCCCACGGGCACACCTGGAGATCTTCCTTCACCCGAGGGCCCGTTGGAGCCAGAGGCATCAGGCCCAGCATTCAGGGCCATTGGCAGAATGCGTGGGGTGCTGTGCCAGCTCATCTCCTTCCCTTCCCTTGCCATCAGGAGGGGCAGCGGCTGATCCAGGAAAAGCCAGAGTTGGCCGAAACGGTGAAGAAGAAGCTGGGCGAGATCCGGCTGTGCTGGGCCGAGTTGGAATCGGCCACCCAGGTGAAGGCTCAGCAGCTCCTGGAAGCCACCCAGGCCGACCGGATAGTGCAGAGCTACGTGGAGCTGGACAAGCAGCTTCTGCACATGGAGAGCCAGCTGCAGATGGTGGATGCTGGGCCAGACCTGGCCAGTGTGAACAGCAACCTCAAGAAGCTGCAGGTGGGTTGCAGGGCTCAGCGAAGGGTCTTTGAGGAAAAGAGATTTGGGTGCTGTGGGGGTGGGCTTCCAAAGGGCATCTGACTTTGCGGCTCCAGTTGTGTGAAGACTTTGCCAATCTGGGCTTCTTCAGGGCAGAATATTCAGGGCAGCGGCCCAGTTCTGACATTTCCCAAGATGCTGAAATGCAGGGGCCTCTTTTGGCTTCCCAAGACAGCACTGAAAGAAAGGGCAACACAAATGGGGGAGGGGAAGCAGCAGAAACTGGAAGCCTCCTTGATTACCTGCTGCACCCTCCAATCGGCTCTGGTTGGTACTGCGGGGATGAGGGTTGCCTGGAGTAACCTTGGACAGCAGTGAGCCAGCCTTGCACTCCCTCGAAAGTCTATGGAGCCCCAGGACAGGAGTCCCAACAGCTGGGAGATGAGGAGAGCCTGTGGAGATGCTAGGGTGCAAAGAGGTGCCTGCTTGACTGCTCTGTTTACAGTACAAGACTATTGTAGCTCAGGGTTGAAATGAGGAGTTCTTGTGAGCTTGGTGGTTTTCTTGCAGACGTTTCAATACCCAACTAGATACCATCATCAGTGCTAGTGCAGCACTAACATCGGACTGGCACTGATGGGCTCCATGGCTTGGGACCCGGGTATTTACGGGACTGCCTGTTGCCATCATCAGCCTCCAGCTGACCTGTGCGTGCCCACAGGGCGGGCCTCCTCGGGGTTCCACTGTCTGGACGGTGTCGTCTGACAGCCCCGAGGGTGCGAGCCTTCTCTGTGGGTGCACCCTCCCTCTGGAACGAATTGCCCCTGGAGATCCGGACCATCATGGACCTATTGACCTTCCGGCGCGCATTAAAAACCTACCTGTTTCAGCAGGCCGGTCTGGCCTAGTACTTAATGGGGATTTTAAATTTGTTTTAAACCAGTTTTTAAATTTTAATTTTAATTGTTTAATATTTTTAACTGTTCCTATTTAAATTGGGTTTTGATTGATCAGCCATTGTATTTCTTTGAAATTTTAATCTGGTTTTAATTGTATATACTTATGTTTTATTAGGCTGTACACCACCTCGAGTCCTTCGGGAGGGAGGCAGTATAGAAATTAAATAAAGATAAAGAAAGATAAAGATAGTTGGGCATTGAAACATGTAGAAAAATCACCAAGTTCAGCACCATGGACCCCCCAGACTCCAGCAGGTTGCTTCCCCGCTGATTTGTGCCCAGCCTTTTCCAGCAGCATGGATTGCCAGGCCTTTTGGGGCAGGGTGAGCCACCCCTTGGTGTTTGGCCCAGCCTGCTTTATGGGAAGAGCTGGTGGCATTTCTGGCACATACCACCTCTCTGCACACCTGTTCTTGGTTCTCTGTTGTTGCCCCTCCCTTTCGCATACTTTGTTTATTGGAGTTCTTCAGATTGCCCTTGGATACTTGTTAACGGGAGGGCCTTTGGGCTTCCTTGCCACCCAGAGCCTACCTTGGGAAGAGAGTCACTGAGCAGGTCTAAAGAGCTTGGGGACCAGTGGAATGGTCAAGTAGGCCATGGCCAGTTCTTGGGCTCCACTGCAGCAAGAAGCTACCCGTGTGAATTGGGGCCCTTGGGGAGGGGGGCAGAGGAAGCCCTTGGGCTTAGCCAGGCCTTCACCAGAGTTGACCCCTTCCGGCAAGCGCAGAGCCGCCCTGCTTTCTGTTGCTGATGTGTTGGTGGGGAGGGGCAATCTGTGGGGACCACTGGGGGAGCTACAGAATTGAGGGGGACAAGACTGGGAACTGCCCCATCTAGGCTTCTGGGGGCCTCTGCTGGAGCAGCCTGTCCAAATCAGGCCTATTATGGAGTTGCGCTTCCTGCAGAGTCCGAGAGGCAAGTTGTTGCATGAGGAACCTGGAGGGAGCACAGCCCAACAGACCGAGAAGAACCCTCTGCCTCCTCCTTTCCATCTGTTCTGTGGGTCTTCCTGGGTCAGTTCCTTTGGAGGAGAAACCCCAGAGAAGCTGCTCTTGGAGAGGTGCAAACGGGCACCTCTAACATGTGGAATGGAAGGGGAGGGCAAGCAGCTGGTTGGGCCACGAAAGCTGGAGGAAATTGTCCCTGCCCCACGTGGCTGGTCCCCACTTCCCACCTGCTGGAGATTAGCTGGGTGCCCCATAAGCTTCTCTTGAGATGGTGCTCTCATTTCCGCTTCTGGCTTGAAGTTTATTTGGTTCTTTTAGAGCAGAGATGATCTGTGAGAATCATTATTACGGGTAGTTACACAGCCAGGCAGATGTTTAGACAGGACAGCCCCTTCCTCTCCCCTGCCCCTCTCAGCTTCCTCCCTCTTCTTGGGCGCAGGGTCTCCCTCCTGCCTCCTTTCTAGGTATCAGGTGTTACTAGTTGCATTCTCCAAGCTCTACTCCAGAACAGGGGAAGATTGTTTGGAGAGGGGCAGCTGGGCTGGAGCTGCCCCTGGGGCCCCTCCCACTCAGGGCGCAGGCACAGCTGACTTGAGAAATGACCGGGTGAGCAACCCTTCGGCTCTCAGAGCAAAGCGGGAGCCTTTAACAAAGATGTCAGTTCCATCTTTGGTGAATTTCATCCATCAAGCAGAATGATGAGGGGTGGGGGAGGACATTCTGGGGGGCTAACGGCCTCTTCCAGCAGCCATCTTTTTCCCAGAGGAAGGCCCGGGGCTGCAGCAGAGTGCCTTGCCCAGATTCACATTGGCAGAAGCCAGAGTGTATTCATGGGTGCCAGCCAGTGTCAGCCCTCTCTCTCGCAGACCCTGGAGACACAGGTGGAGGAGTGGTCCAAGGAGGTTGGAGAGTTGCAGGCCCAGGTTGCTGCTCTGCCACTGGAGACGGCCGGTCAGGAGATGGTGGATGACAGGCAGAATGTGGTGGGGGCACGGATTGTGCGCCTCATTGAGCCCCTCCGGGAACGCCGAAGAATCCTGCTGGCCTCCAAGGAGCTGCATCAAATCAGCCACGATCTGGAGGACGAACTGGTAGGTGCGGGAAAGAGGTGGTCTCCCACCCCCTGACCAAATGGCAGCCAAGGCAACTGATGTGTAGAGGAACCCGCACTGTCTCCACCCTGTGGCCCTTGGTGCAGAGCTGCCAAGTGGCCAAATGACTCATATTGCATTCAGCAGCTGGGCCTCGTTTTTGCCCTTGCTGTCCCTCTAGGTCTGGGTGCAGGACCGCCTGCCGCTGGCCATGCTGAAAGACTGTGGGAGCAACCTGCAAAACGTCCAGCAGCTGATCAAGAAGAACCAGGTGAGAAGGAGACGGGGTGCTGGTCCCAAACTTTGTGGGCAGCCCTGCTTAGAGAGCTTGGCTCAGAAGCCAGCCTGGATGGTGGCACTGCTTCAGGGAGCCATGCTCACGTAGCTGGCTCTGTGACTCGGCCCGAAGCCCTTTCTCCCACAGCCCAAATGGAGAGTCAATCAGTGGTCCTTCACCCCACCTCCCTCTCCTTGGGGCTGGACCTGGCAGCCAAGCTCTGGGTTGAGGCTGAAAATCAGCCCCCCCACCCACCCCCCATGCTCTGTCTCTGACACCAGAACCTGCACCGCGAGATCCAAGTGCACAAACCCCGAGTGGACGAGGTGCTGGTACGAGCTGGCAGCATTGCTTCCATCCAGAGCCCCGAGGTGGACATGGTACAGCTGCTGTGGGAGAAACTCTCCGAGTTGTGGGGCACCCTGCAAGAGGAGACAGAGCAGCGGCAGCAGCTGCTGGATGCCACCTACCAAGTGGAGCAGTACTTTTTTGACGTGGGAGAGGTGGAAGCCTGGCTGAGCGAACAGGAGCTCTTCATGATGAACGACGAGAAGGGCAAGGTGAGCGTCCCCTCTGCCCTAGTCAGGGGCTGCTGATCCCTGTGCAAGGAGAGTGGTCAGCCAGCGACCAAAGGGGTTCTGCTGGCTGGAGAGCAGCTCCCCTTCCCAGGCTTCCCCAAGAGCTCTTGGGCAGTCAAAGCCGCCACTTTCCTCTGACTGCTCTGGGATCCTGTGCAGGCCTGCCCTTCCAACTTCTGGCTGGCTGGATCGAGAGTTGGCCAGAAGAGAGGCATTTGGGGAAAGCTGTCTTCTCCAGCTGCGGCTCTGAGGCCACCTACTTGTGGGAGGGACCAGCAAGGCAAGAGGGGGAAAGGGAGGGGCCTTCCCACACTCCCATCCCTGGAACCCCTTTTCCAGGATGAGCAGAGCACGCTGCAGTTGCTGAAGAAGCACCTGATGACCGAACAGACAGTGGAGAATTATGCAGAGACCATCGCTCAGCTGTCGCGGCAATGCCGGTCCCTTCTGGAATTGGGTCATGCAAACAGGTGGGGCCCAGCCCACCCTGCCCCTCGCCTATCCCTCCTGCTGGCCACGCTGATCAGCTTGTGTCCTTGCCAGTGAGCAGGTCAGCAGGAGGCAGTCCCAGGTGGACCGGCTCTACGTGTCTCTGAAGGACCTGGTGGAGGAGCGTAAAGCTAGCCTGGAGCAACAGTATTGGCTTTACCAACTCCATCGCGAGGTGGATGAGATGGAGCACTGGATCGCCGAGAAGGAGGTGGTGGCCGGCTCACCTGAACTGGGGCAGGACTACGAGCACGTGACCGTGAGAAAGGGCAAAGGGCCAAGGGCCCAGAAGCGGGAGGGAGACCCTGCCGGGGGATGGCAGCACCCACTGAAAGCTGGCTTTTTGTGGACTGCTCAGTGGGGCCACGCCGTGTTTTGTCCACGCCTAGGAAATGCTCTCAAGCCTGATGCTGGCTCCAGAGCCAAAGGGGGGCAGAAGAATTACGGACCGGCAAGGAAAAGGAAACACTGAGAATGACATGTCCAGAACGCAGAAAGCGAGGAGAGTTTTGGCTGCTATTGCGTAAGACACACCAGTGCGATCTGCATAGCTCTCTTTGTTTTGCACAGTTGCTGCAGGAGAAGTTCACCGAATTTGCCAGCGAGACCGGTACTATTGGCAACGAGCGGATCTTGGCCATCAACCAGATGGTGGATGAGCTGATTGAGTACGGACACGTAGATGCTGCCATCATTGCCGAGTGGAAGGACGGGGTAAACGAGGCCTGGGCAGACTTGCTGGAGCTAATCGAGACCAGGGTGCAGATGCTGGCTGCCTCCCATGAGCTGCACAAGTTCTTCAATGATTGCAAGGATGTCCTGTCCCAAATTGAGGAGAAGAAACAGCGCCTGCCCGCAATTGCAGCCCGGGAGTGCAAGACCTCAGCTGGGACTCTGCAAAGGATGCTCAAGTCTTTTGAGCACGACATCCAGGTGCTGGTGGCCCAGGTGAGAGGGGACGGGATGGTACTCAAGGAATGCTCACACCAGGCATGCACAAGCTCCCAGGTAGGATCATATCTTCCTGTTCTGGGGGGCGGGTGGGAATGGATGGATGGCAGGTACGGCAACTGCAGGAGGTGGCAGCCCAACTGCAGACGGTGTATGCGGGTGAGAATGCCGATGCCATCGCCACCAAGGAGCAGGAAGTGATGCGTTCCTGGAAAGAGTTGCTGAGCTCGTGCGAAGATTGCCGGCTGCAGGTCACCACCACGGCCGACAAGATCCGCTTCCTGAACTTAGTGCGAGACCTCATTTCCTGGATGGACATCCTCCTGTGCCAGATTGGTGCTGGTGAGAAGCCCAGGTATGTCGAGGGTGGGGAGAGTGGCCCTGCCTGCCCTCCTCTGAAGGAGTGGCGCTTCCTCATGTCCTTCCATGCTCCCCACACCATCTCTGTGTGCAGGGATGTGTCCACTGTGGAGGTGCTGATGAGTGACCACCAAGGCCTGAAGGGTGAAATCGAGGCTCGCAGCAAGTCCATCTCTGCCTGCATAGACCTGGGCAAGACCCTGGTGCTAAACAGAAGCCCGGCCTCCGAGGAGGTGAGTCTCTCCCAGGGACCATTGCAGGACTGACAGACAGGTGGGCCCATTGTGGAGGGGTCTGGAGGACACCCCAGATCTGGCACCGGGAGTGCTCGGGGGATTTAGCACACAGGGGCTCACTTGGTTGCCAGGTTTTGGAAGGACACGATCGGTTTGTCAGAGGCTTTCCTCAAGTCCATTGCTGCATGCAGGTCTTAATCTGCATGAGGAAACTATGCAGGGAGGAATCAGCTGGGGCTGGGTGGGGGAATCCTGGAGCAAGGCCCATTCTTTGTCGGGCGGGAGGGAGGGTGGAGACGTTGCTTCCAGAGCCTCCCACGAAGCCTCTGGGAGAGCCAGAGGCCGGTTGCTGATGCAGCTCCCCTGGCCAGATCCAGGAGCCAGAGAAGGATTCCTCTGTGCATAAGCAGACTGACTTTGCTCTCGTTGATTTCAGCGGGAAGCAGATGTGAGAGGAGGTGCCTCCAGGACTGCTGCGGAAAGCAGAGACCTTCTGAGGGCAACAGGGAGGGCAGCTCGGTTTGCTTGCCAGCCTTCAAGTTTGCAGCCTTTGCCTTGCCCAGCAGCACAGAGAGCCAAACTGCTCCTGGGTCTGGGGGCAGAGGGGCCTACAGCAAGTGCCTGGCTTCAGGCATTGAGCAAAAGCAAAGCTTTCCGAGGTGGTGACGGGGATCCTGGGAGGTTCAAAATTGCGCCCCTCTCCCCCTCCCAGCCAGGATTCTCTTGCTTGCAATGCAGATCAAGCTCCACCTGGAAAAGCTGATGACCAAGAAGAAGGAGATGGTGGACAAGTGGGATCAGCACTGGGAGTGGTTGCAGCAAAGTAAGTCTGCTTGCTCACCCCCTTGCCAGGAGTAGATGCCAAGGAGAGAGTTGGGGTGCAGGACCGCTGGAGGAGCAGCAGTGGCTGGAGCCACAGCGTGGAATGCAGGTGTCCTCATGCTCAGTGGCCGCCTGTGGAGTGATGTGTTTCTAGCTGGACTGAGACACACACACACACACACACACAC
>JAEANM010000010.1:0-67296 GCA_017656035.1 Myanophis thanlyinensis | reverse complement strand
GAGAGAGAGAGAGAGAGAGAGAGTGAGTCATGTGATGCCCTTCCTTTCAGCAGCTGCACAAGAGAGCAATTGCAACACCGACAGCTTGTCTTAAGTAACTGGCCAGCAGAAGTGAAAGCAGGTAGCTGGTTCTCTCTTCCTCTAGATAATATTTTTCTCACCAGAGCAGCAAGTTTTTCCGATCTCTGTAGGGGAGATCAGCCCATTCCCCACAAAGGCCGCCCCTGCAGCTTCTCCAGCTCACCTGAATGGCAGTGCAGATGAGAGATAACTCTCTTGATCCCCTTTGGGCTCTCCAGGGGCACAGCACCCAGCACGCCTGGCAAAAGCAGAAAAAATCATGAAGCCAGTCCCCCCCCTCACCCCCCCAGCAGCCCACCTGCCAGGCAGAAGGAAATAATCTGCCCTGAGGCTGGACAGCTATCAGTAG
Organism: Myanophis thanlyinensis; assembly: GCA_017656035.1. Taxonomy (NCBI): domain Eukaryota; kingdom Metazoa; phylum Chordata; class Lepidosauria; order Squamata; family Homalopsidae; genus Myanophis; species Myanophis thanlyinensis. The sequence continues at coordinate 66,866 of JAEANM010000010.1, read as the reverse complement.
GTGTCGGTTTTGGAAATATTGGTTACTATCCAGATCTGCAGTCACTACAGCAGGGAGGCCTCAAGTGCTGGGGAGTGGGGTTTCCTTGCTGGCCCCACCCAAGTGAAGGCAGGAGATGTTTGATTTTTCAAGTTGGGGGGAGACAAGACAAGCTCCTGCTAGAGGGAAGAGCAGCCTCCCAAGCAGCCAGACTGGGGCCAGTTGGAGGGGAGCCCACACATCCTCAGTAAGGACACTTTGTCTGGGCCACACCCAGAGGACTTCTGCAAGCTCCTTGCCAGGTGAAAGTGCAAGTGCAGAAAGGAGGCTGGTCTGGCCTTACCTGCCAAGTCTGTGCTGAATGCGACCCAGCGTGCATTGGCCTTGATGTGGGGGTTCCCTGAAGGGCAGCTGCTTTGGAGATCTCCAATCCAGGCCTGTTGCACAGAGAGGAGAGCAAGCTGGGGGAGGGGGAGAGGGAAGGGGAGGGGGAGGAAAGGTCTCCACAGACCCATCTTGTTTCAAAGTAGGTCAAGGACCAGCAGGCAGTGGGGGACATCTGTCCCTGAGCAAAGGGCAGCTTTCTCTCCAGTTGGGACTAAAGTAGCAGAGGTGACAGCCAAGGACAGGGAGATGGCACTTCTGGACAGAGTTGGCCAAACTGTCCAGAAAGAGGGAACCAGAAAAGCCTCCTTGTCAAACTGCAGCCACTTCCCTGGACTCAGGGTCCAGCTGCTGAGTCCCCCCTCTGGCTGAAGCTTTGCCAACCGGCCTCTTATGCCAACACGGGAGTGGCTCCTCCATTCTTTCTTTGAACCCCTCAACCCAGACCCAATTTTATGTCACTGCCTAAGGCTGCCCAATTGCGTCTCCCTGAAGCAGCTTCCCAGGGAGACCGACACTGGCTCGCCGGCTGGCATCGCAGGGGAAACGGCCAGGCCAGCAAATCCCAGGGTGTCCCGCGCTTGCTCGCCCGCCGGAGAAACGGAAGCGCAGGGCTTCGAATCATAAAATGGAATTATTGTGGCAGAAACAGCGCTGCTCGCATTTCCTCTCCAGCCGGAAGCTTGAGCGGCAAAGGCGGCTCCGCTTAAAGAGGCTCTTCCGAAGCTTTTTCCGCCGCCGAGATGTGGGCCAACCTGCCCTCCCTAGCCGGGGGCTGCGCGGCCTCCAAATTCCGGCAACTCCAATTTCTGGTTGCAGCGAAGGCGGAACACCACCTGCCGGGCGGCCCAGCCTAGCCCGGCCCAATTCTCACCGGGGCTCCAACCTCAGGCCGGCCGGCCGGCCGGCCGGCTCCTTAGCAGCGGGGGACTGCTGGGGAAGCCGCCTTGCTCGCCCCCCGACCGGACTAAATTTGCAGGGCGAGGCTTCCCCGGCTGCGGGTCCGGCAACTGCCCTTCGGCTCGTCGGAGCCTCGGCTGCCCGGGGCCAAGAACCGTCCGGGCGAGCCTAGGCAGGGCCAGGCCGTGTCTCGGGAGGCGCCCCGCGAGCGTGGCTCGCTGGCAGAGGCCGAGGAGGGCTGAGCCGATCCTGAGCCGAACTACGCCGCGCCCAGCCGGTCGGGGGGTGCGTGGGTGAGCAAGGAACCGCCGCGTCCATCGAGCCGCGGTCCGGCAGGTGGCTGCTGCGGTTCACCGGGGAGACGATCGGGCAGCAAGCACGTCTCACACCGCCGCCCGGCCGGCCGCCCACCCACCTCCTTGTGGGCCACTTTGGCCTCGGCGTGCCGGAACTTGGACACCCTGAACCGGCTCATGCTGTCGCCACTGCCGCCGTCCGGCCTCGGGTCCGATTTCACGGAGGCTCCGCCCACGGCCCCGCCCACGGGGACCCAAAAATCCTCCGAGGGGAGGGGCCGCCCGCGAAAGCCGAGCCCCCCTTCCTCCCCCGGCTGCGGGAAGGAGCCCGTTTCGCCCAGGCGGCGCCGACGACCAATAGACCCGGCAGAGCTAGCGCTTTATTGGGGAGCATCCCGCTGAGAGCCCGAGGGGACCGCCTGTCTTCCGGCAGCTTCGACCGGGACAAGCGCAGCGCCCGCCCCGGAGACCGACGGGGAAGCCCGCATCCCTCCTCCTCCTCTCAGGCCGCGTCTCGCGCCCCTTTTATTCGGGTTTCCCTCCAGACCGGCTGTCAGCTGATCGGTGGCCGGGTTCCGGGACTCTCGAGTTGGCGCTCAGCCGGCTATTTCCGCGGCCCTTGGGCTCCGGGGCTGCCTGAGGGCTCCAGGACGGTTGTCTCGGGCTGTCCGAAGGGCGCCCCAAAAACCCTCCGGCGCGGTCGCCTCCCACTCGCCCGCCCACCGGGCCTTCCCCCACCGGGATTCCCTCCTCCCGCTATTCGCTCCGGCAGGGAGGCTCGGGGAAGAAGGCGTGAAGAAGCCTCCGGGCAGCTGCCGGCCTCGCGCGGCCCCCGTCCCGGCACGCCCTCCGCTTGGACCGGCGGCGCTCCCACCCTCGCCAACCGAGCTCTGGCCCCGGCCGGGCTGCGGGGGCTGCGGGCGAAGGCCGTCCCCCCTCCCCGGGCTTCTTCGTGGGAGCTCCGTGTGTGCAGGGAGGGGGCGCCCAGACCGACACCAGGGTGCGCTAGGACCCAGGAGCAGCTCGGGCTTCGCGGCGGCGGGGTCGACCTCCGAGAAAGGTCGGCTGCGGCCGCCTACCACAGACGGTGCGCTTGCGCACTCGGGCTCCCAGCTTACTGGGCTGAGGAGCGCAGGCGCACTACGACTGAGCAACGCAAGATGGCCGCCGGGTGCGTCTCACGCTGGCTGGCGGAGGCGGCAACCGCTGCTGGGAGCTGCCGGGCGGGCGGCGGGGAGCCGCGGCGCCTGGTGCTGGTGTTGGCTCTGGCCCGCTGGCGGAGCGTGGCCCCCGTCGCCACTCGCGCGGCCCTGGGGCCGCGGATGGGAAACCGCTTCGGTAAGAGGCCGGGGAGTCCCGGAACGATAAGCGCGCCTCTGAGGACGAGCCGGTCCGCGGGGGGCTGCGACCTGGGCCGGGGGCGCCTCCGCCCTTCCCTCCTCGCCGGCAGCCGGCGTGACCCTCTGCTTCTTCGCTTTGCGCAGGAATCCGACCGCTCCCTGCCGTCTGGGCGGCCTCGATTCACAGCAGCTCCTCGAGCAGCGCCAAAGAGGATTATTACCAGATTCTGGGAGTGCCTCGCAGCGCCAGCCAGAAGGAGATCAAGAAGGCCTACTACCAGGCACGGCCGCTTCTCGGGGGTGGGGGCTGGCCAGCGGGGCCCTCGCCTGACCAGCTTGCCTGGGAGTCTTTTTCCTGGCCAACTTTAGGCCTGGCACCGAGTCCCACGCCATCTCAATCATTTGGGGTAGTAATTGCTTAAAAGCTGGTTTCCTTTATATTTCTAAATGTAGACTCCATGTACTCAAAAGCAAAGGAGTGGCAAAATAAACAGCGACCTCCCGTTGTGACTGAGATTTCGTCATAGGACTAGACTACTGCTTTACTGTGATTATTCTAACATTCCCAGGCTGAGTTCTAAATGTTTGCTGCAGAACCCAAGGAAAGGAGGGAGCTGACCTTGTGTGTGGGCATAATAATCCCCAGAGAGCCACTTCACGAGCTACCTGTATTTGCAGGCTAATGGCTGGAATAGGAAGCGCTGTATCTCATCCAGCAAGGCTGCTGTTGTGTTATTTGGCTACTATTGCTGATGAAGGCTGCTGAGATTTATCCTGTTTTGTTTAATTCCGCTTTTTACAAGGCCATTACTTCTATGGATTCTGAACTGCAGTACAAATGTGTACTGTATGTGTACTCTATGTATGTGATTATAATCTGTGGTTGAAATAAAATAGTTAATTTTTTTCTTATCTAAAATACTATAGAGGCAAGAATACCCTAGAAAATAAAAACTATTTGAACAGTTTAATATAACATTTAAAATTCATTGCAGGAATCTCAACACACAAAGAAATGTCTTTTGTCTGTTGTCCACAATTTTTATTTTTGTGTTTTTGTTTCTTTGCTTAGCTTGCCAAGAAGTATCATCCTGACACCAATAAGGATGACCCTAAAGCAAAGGAGAAGTTTTCTCAATTGGCTGAGGCCTATGAGGTAGCATGCTTACTCTCCCTTTTATACTCCATGGCTTGAGAACTGGGGCTCCCTCAACAGGTCCCCCTGCTTGACTGAGCTTTTGTACCATTGGCAGGTCTTGGGAGATGAAGTAAAGCGGAAGCAGTATGACACTTACGGTACAGCGGACTTTGGCTTTGGCTCAGCAGGTTCTGGGCAGCAGTACAGGCACACTGGCCCAACTATTGACCCTGAGGAGTTGTTCAGGAAGATCTTTGGGGAATTCTCACAGTCCCCTTTTGGAGACTTCAGCACAGTCTTTGACCAGCCCCAGGAGGTAAAGATGAATGGAAGCCCAGTCCACCTTGGGGCTTTCATTCCTCCTGTTTTAACATCTGCATAAGAAATCCTATGCAAATGATGAATCTTTAGGAACTACCAGATATTCAGTAATAACAGATAAATTCAATCCTCCCTGATCACTCAAATTGAGGTTTTGCTGTCTTTTAAGAGGAAAAAAATCAAAGATTTTGCTCACATTCATGGCTAGACTGAACATTATTTTTATTCAAATTCATTAGTTATCCTTTTTGACATTTAGATTTTAAGAGAGACACAATAATGCAGAAATCTCTTAACAGAGATGGGTTTCTAAGAGAAAATAGTGTGAAGAAGTAGGTTAAAAAATTGATTTTTGATTCATTGTGATTAGCAAATTTGATCTGTATTATGTTGGTCTTGGTTGGCTGGTTTGCTTTGGTACAAACAAAAAAAACCCGTTGACTTCCGGAGATTGCCTGGAGTAGTACCTTCAGTGTTCTTGGCAAGATTTTCTTTGCCTTCTTCCTAGGACTGAGAGAGAAGGGCTGGCTGAAAGTCACCAGCTGTTTCTGTGCCTAAGGCAGGACTGCAACTTACAATCACCCAGTGTCTAGCTCAGTGCCTTACCCACTGCATCAAAATGGTCCTCTCACCCATCATGCATATAATTAATGTTCTGAAAGGCACTGTGATATTTTTTCTAGACAGATTTGTATGCTTCCTTTTACTCTACATGGTATGCAAAATGTTGGCTTGGAACTATGAGCTGAAAACGCTGGATTTTTTTTCTCTTCTGTAGTACATCATGGATCTAACATTCAGCCAGGCGGCAAAAGGCGTCAACAAGGAGATAATGGTGCAGATCAATGACACCTGCCAGCGCTGTGATGGCAGAGGGCATGAACCAGGCACCCGAGTAGTGCATTGCTCCTACTGCAACGGGACTGGCACAGTAAGGGCAGGGCAGGGAAGGAGTGAGCAAGCTTTGGTGCAAGGAATGACTGGACACCTCGGCGCTTTAGAAGAAGAAAGCCAGTTTCTTGCTTCAGATGCTTATGGGGGGGGGGGGAGAGTGTTGTCCAATTTAAATCAACACATCTCCTGCTCTGCTCACACCCTACAAGGGTTTGAAGTGCTGATATTCCCCAGGGCTTACCCCACATGGAAACACAAAACCCAGAGGGTCTAAGCCCTGAGCAATCTTGAGTCTGAGGGCAAAGGTCAAATTTGAAAGTCTGATGTCCAGATACAAGTCCATAGTCTGAGTTCAATACTCAAAATCAAAGCCCAAGTCTGAAATCCGAGATCCAAAGTCCAGTAACAGGTTAAGGCAAGGTCTGGAAGGAGGAGTCTCCAAGACACATCCACGGCAGGGAACGCTCTGCTCCACACAATGGGCTAAGTAGCTGCCAGCCAGTGTAGCCTTTGGCAGAGGCAAGGCTCCCTCCTTGTGAATAGCCTCCATTCATCCCTGCCTGCTCTGGGATCTGGCAGAGCAGGCAGTTGCGTTCCTTCTCCACCCCACATATCTGACTGAATCCCAGAGCCCTCCAAATGCAGCTGAGTCTCCCTTTCTTCTTCAGCCAGACATTCATCCGGTTGTTCCCTGATGGTGTGTTTCCCCTTGCCCCCCGCCCCCCTCCGCTTTCACTCCCTGCTTGGAGACTTTGACGGAACTCCTTGTCATCAGAGCAGGCATTGGGGAAGCCTTCTATTCTACTCTACTCTAACACAGAAGTGAAATTTTCAGCATCTCACCTTTCCTCGTGTCTTCTTTTGGACAGGAGACGATCAACACAGGCCCCTTTGTCATGCGTTCGACGTGTCGGCGGTGTGGTGGGCGGGGCTCAGTTGTAACTAACCCATGTGTGATTTGTCGTGGCTCTGGCCAAACCAAGCAGAAGAAGACAGTGATGGTCCCAGTCCCAGCAGGTGTGTATGTACAGTGTGCCCCAGGGGCAGAATAACAGCTGTTCTGAAGTAAAACAGCAGGGAGGAAAATTGGTCCTTGGCAGAAATCAGAGCTGGGTAGAACATGATCCTAATGTCTTCTGCCTCCAGATCAGAGTTGCCACAAGAGGCAAAGCGAAAGTGAGGAGGGGTTGGGTGAAAGTTAACCCTGAGTGCCTTTGTTTGGCTTTAGGTGTGGAGGATGGGCAGACCGTTCGGATGCCTGTCGGAAGGAAAGAAATTTTCATTACCTTCAGGGTGCGTACCGACCTGCAGCTTCTTTGCCATGTCATGCCATGTTTAAAACTGGTTGGAGGTCTGCACTTGCTGAGTCCTTGAACTGTCCCTGGTTCCAGGTTCAGAAAAGCCCAGTGTTCCAGAGAGACGGTGCTGATATCCACTCCGACCTCTTCATCTCCATAGCACAAGCTGTTCTTGGAGGGACAGCGAGGTCGCCAGGCCTGTATGAGACAATCAATGTTATGGTATGTCCCCTGCCACAAGTGCAGAACAAGCGAAACATCTTGTTTGTCTATCCTGATTAGAGACCCACAAAACATGAAGGGGATGTTACACTTTTGCACAGAAAGCCGTGTGTTTCCTGTGGAAGGACTCTGTTTTTGCGTGGAAAGAATCAGAAATGTTCAAAAACATTTGAAAAGCTTTAATCTTTTTTTCTGTGCTTTCTAGATCCCCCCTGGCATCCAGGCTGACCAGAGGATTCGGATGAGTGGGAAGGGAATTCCCAGGGTGAACAGCTACGGTTATGGAGACCACTACATTCATATCAAGGTCAAAGTTCCCAAGTAAGTGAGAAGACTGGGCCTTTGGGAGGACAGGGTAGAAGAGGTAATTGGTGGCATGAAAAGGGGCACTGAGGCAGGGGGAGGCATGCTTGCTTTTGCAAGACTTCAGGGCCCAGAGAGGCTGGCTTTCCTCCAGAGCCCTCCATTGTCTTATTGCACCTTCTTTCTCTCTCCTGCAGGAGGCTGACTGATCGCCAGCGAACCTTGATGCTGAGCTATGCAGAAGATGAAACGGATGTAGAAGGGACTGTGAATGGCATCGCCAGCACAACCACTGGTGAGACTGTGGAGCTGTTTAGATCTTTGGGGCTGGCAGGTCATCATTGGTTGTAATTAAACTGCTGGCTCTGGTGGTATAAACTATGGCTTTGAATGATGTCAACCATGGTGGAACTATAAACTTCTACTCAGATGGTGTCATCATTTTTCCTTACGCTGGAAAAGGTTACTATTACTTGTGTTTGTCTAATAGGATTACCCACCATTAGTTCATCTGTGCTTTGTTCAATTTTCTGGGCTTCCACAATGCACTGAAGTTGAGTTAGGACAGTGCACGAGTTGACAGCATGGCTGCTGACGGTTTAGTAGAGGGAACAAATCCCACAACTGAGAGCAGTTTTTGGCCTTCCTTGTCCCACAGTGACCCACAAGCTGCAATTGGCTGATTTCCATTTCATGAGCACCCTCGTCTTTCCACAGATTCAGGGCCTGAGTTGTTTGCTCACCAAGACATTCAGAACAGAGCAAGTCTACCAGGGAGAGAGGGGCTGCTTTGCTGTAATATACAGATGTTTCTCTATGACACTGATGTTTGTTAGAATGTGTACCTTGTGTTGAGATCAAAGTTTTGCAATCAGTGAAAGAATAGAGAGGCTAAATGATGAGCGATAGAAATAAAAGTAATGAGGAGGCAGCCAAACTAGTTGCTTTGTGCAGGGAGTGTCAACAACTGTGTATAGCACATCAGGAGCTGTCATTTGAACATTCCTCAGATCCTGAGCAAAGGAAGGAAGGGAGGTATCTTCTCAGCTCCAACTCCCCCCCTCTACCAAGGCTGGGAAATAGCCTGAGGCGGACAGGGATCCTTCTCACAACATGTATTGATTTTAGCTCTCTGCTATTTGTGTCTAGGTGGCAGGGGCACGACTAGCACAGGGGCAGGCAAGGAGAGGCCTGAGGCAGGGGACGGCACAGAGGGATTCCTAGCTAAACTTAAGAAAATGTTTAGCTTCTGATTAACTGCACCAGAGGTAGGAAGCCTCTTGTGATCTTTCCATGCACAGGTCTCTGTGTTCACTGTTTGCAGAAATGGGAGGGAGGGGAGGGAGGATGAAGCTGTAGGAAAACCTTTGGGAGCCAACACGTTCCTTGCTGGTGATTGGACAGAGTTCCTGTTGCCTCTGGGTCTTTTCTTGCACCCCCAAGCTGCTTCATCTTACTCCCAGAGGCTCCCAGAACTCACAGGGCAGCAACTGAATAGAAAAACACATATAAGGATCAGAAGAATGGGCATTAGTAGCTGCGGTTTCATCTTTTGGTATTATACTAAAGACTCCTGGTATCACTGCAGAACAGCTCGTATTTAGTTAAGCTTTCCTCAATTATTGCATCTATGAGCCTCCCCAAAACATTTGCAGCAAATCGAGCCTTGAGAGCGACTTTTGGGGCTGGGGGCACCGGAGTCCTGGCTTGGCTATTGAGAGAGTGTATGGTCTTTGTGAAGGTTGCAGATGTCCCTTTTCCTTTTGGCTCTAGGTAAACGTTCCACTGGAAATTAGACGATGGGGAAGTAGCAGTCTGAAAGACGTGATGCCGGTGGCTTTGGAACTGAAGACGGACACACGTTGAAGGTCCATGGCCCGATGGCTCCATTGGAGGAAGGAGGCCTTTCCTCTAGATGTCAGATTGCAATGTTGTCAACCACAGGGGAGTTGTGAAAGGTTCTTGGCCTTCCTGGACTTGTTTCTCTCTGAACAGAGCAGACTGCGGGGTGAGTGGGTGGGGGCCCTGAGGAGCAAAAATAAAGTGTACCTTGTGCTGAGTACAGAGTCCTATCCTGAGATTTGAACAAATTCCCCAGAGAGCTCTTAAGATCATACTCGGCCTCACACATGGGGCCATGGTGCTTTGCTCCAGAATGGAGAGTTTCAGACTGGCAGAAGGAGTCTCTTGGAGAAAAGGGCGATGTAAAAAATCACTCTGATTCCGCTTGGCTTGTGCTTTGTCCCCGGCCCAAGCCCAAGAAGAGAGTTGCTAAAAAGCAGGAAAGCAAGCGAAGGGCTGCCACACCCTTTGCAGACGAGCCTGCGGGAACAGAAATCGGGCTGCTAAGAAGGCAGGAGCGCCTGCCAATCTGCAGGGGAGCCTAGGAAGGCCCATCCGCCCCAGAGCTCTTCGCTTTTGCAGGAGGATTCGGGGTAAACACTGGGGGGCTTCTTGCCACAGAAGGATGGCCGGAAAGGTGTGGGGGGGGGGGGCGATGCAGCCATGCAACAACCCAGCGACTGTCCTTGCGCTGCGCTGCGCGGCCAGAGGGGTGATGCGGCACGCAAAAAGCCTTGAGCCCCGCCCTGCAGGGGGCGCTGCGCTGCCTGGTCCGACGCGCCTCATGCATATTCAGCGCGCTTTGTCCGCGTGACAGAGGGAGGCGGGGCCAGTCGCGCGCCCCCATCCGCGGGGAGACCGGAAGAGCCACGGAGGAGGAGCGGCGGCTGGCAGGTAACCGGCGGGCGGCCAGGGACGGCGGCCTCGAGCGGCCCTTTTCTCGGCGGGCGCCCCGAGGGTCCGGGCCGTTGCACGCTGCAGCTGCGGGCCCGAGGCGGCCTTCCCTCCCGGACCCGTTGCTCGGCCGCGGCGCTTCCCGGCGCTTGCGACGGCCTCGCTGGGCCATTGCGTTACTCTGCCTTAGCGGGGCCTCCGGGAGGCTAAACGGTGCCGGCTCTTTCCGGGCAGGAGTTGGAGCTGGTTAGGCGCCATGTCGACCGAGGCCACTCAGCTGATGGATGAGCCTGAGAGCCATTCTTACGAGGAGGAGGAGGAAGAGGAGGAGGAGAAGATCACCAGGTGCGTCTCCTGCTTCGTAGAGGGGCAGGTGGAGGCAAAGAGGCTGAAGCGCCTGGCAAATGCTTCCTGCCAGGGAGGATGCGGTTGGGGGGGGGGCGGCAGAAGAGGGCGCTTGCCTGGCAGGGCCCGGGTGCAAAGGATGGGTGGCCGAGTAATTTATGGCACAAAGCGTGCTCTCCTCGATGCCCCCCAAGAGTTGAGGGCCTGCCCTGCTGCCTGCAGGCGATTTGAGCTTGCTTTGCCCTGCCCGCCCCGGGACCTTTGTCTCTCCACAGTCCCACAGACCTGTCTGAGCTGCTGAAGGAAGGGACCCAGGAGGCCCATGACCGGGCTGAGAACACCCAGTTTGTCAAAGATTTCCTGAAGGGACGCATCAAGAGGGAGCTCTTCAAGGTACAGCCTGCTTTCTCTCTGGTTGGGGTCAGAAGAGGAGACAAAGTCAGCCCGTGGTGATGGACGCCCTGCTCTGGAGTGTAACAGCTCCATCTGTGGCTTCAGTCCTGGAGGGTGCAGCTGGAGGGTGTTTTTCTCACTAAAGCAAAGGGTCTGTCGTTGCTGTTTTTGGCAGGCTGGCCTCAGGGAGCAAGGCGGCCTGGGGCACAGCAGTACAATGGCTTGAACAACAGGGTGGACTGGTAGCCACTGGCCTCTCATGGCTCCTTTGTCCTCTTGCAGCTGGGCACAGCAGCCCTTTACTTTACATACTCTGCACTGGAGGAGGAGATGGAGCACAACAAGGACCAGCCCAGCTTTACCCCTCTGTATTTCCCCTTGGAGCTGCACCGGAAGGAAGCCTTGGCGAGAGACCTGGAGTATCTGTACGGGGAAGGCTGGGAGGAGAAGATCCAGTGCTCAGAAACCACTCAGCGCTACGTGGATCGCATCCATCATGTTGGGCAGCATGAGCCGGAGCTCCTGGTAGCCCATGCTTACACCCGCTACATGGGGGACCTTTCTGGGGGTCAGGTGCTGAAGAGGGTGGCTCAGCGCGCACTGAAGTTGCCAAGCACTGGAGAAGGGATCAACTTCTATATGTTTGAAAACATTTCCAACCCCCAGCAGTTCAAGCAATTCTACCGAGCCCGGCTCAATGCCCTGGATGTGACCCAGGAGACCAAGGAGAGAATCGTCAAGGAGGCCAACAAGGCCTTTGAATTCAACATGCAGGTGTGCGGCTGCTGCATTTCAGGGTGCCTGAGTCCATCCTTCTGGGGCTGGAGTGCCTCTTTTCCCAAGGTCAACTGACCCTGCCAGTGCATCTGCCGTTGCCTTCTTGAGCAGAGCCCTTCACTTTTCCCTCAGTTCACACAAGCTCTAACCAGCCAGTGGTGCCAAGTTCAGATTTCTCTGTGGCCCAAATGAGGAGTATCTTCGTAGCATGTCAGGCTTGAGCCAGGCAGCTTCCAGTTGCTGCCCGCCTCTTGCTTTGACATCCTGAGGGACAGGCCTGGAGTCCTCTAGCAGCAAAGCGAGTTTGCTCCAGAGTCTGGTCCCGGGGCCCATCGCTCTCTGAGGCGGTACTGCTATGGGGCGGCTCTGATTTGTTGTCAGGCGTGCAATCTGGCTACAGCCCAGAACAGCCCACGTGGGTTGAGCCTAGGTAACAGGATGACCACTCCTGGCACCCATTGTTTCAGCTCAGGGCAATCTTGGACTTTGTCTGCAGGTCTTTGAGGAGCTGGACAAGATCGGGGCTTTATTACCAGAAGAAGCCCAAGATGGCGGCCTCCCAATGCATGATGGGAAAGGAGACATGCGCAAGTGTCCGTACTATGCCCCAAAACTCGGTAGGTTCCAGTCTTCCCCCTCTTCCTTCTTTGGCTTCCTCCAGCCTCTAACGGTCCTCTTCCTCCTTAGCTGGCTCCAAGGATACTGCCTGCCCCTGCCACCTCGCTCTGGCTGCCCTGAAGCAGCCCACCGTCCAACTGGTCTTGGCAGCCTGCGTTGCGGTCACTGCTGGCATTGCAGCCTGGTACGTGATGTGAGGCTGGGCACCGGCTGCCCATTCGCCCTTGAAGAAAGTGCTCCTTTTCTCCATTGACATAAGTGGACTTTTAATGCCGGATTTAATTGAGGAAACATTAAACCCAAATCCAGTGTACAAATGCCTGTGTGTCCAAACAATTAGGGGCAGAACTGATCAGAAAACCTGAGCTATTGGCTTGGGGAGGGGTGAAGAGGGGGCCTGAACAGTTTGAGCTTTTTCTCACTACATGGAGGGTGGCCGGAGTGGGAGGGAAGAGGCAGGTAGGCCTCTCACCTGAATGCAGAATGCACTTCACTCCCATTTAGTTGCAGGCGGGGTCTCCAATTTGTACATAAGGAAAATGGTAATGGTTTAATTTTCATGTAACTTATAGACTATGGCGATGCCTCTGACATAATAAAATTGATCTTTGGTTTCTGTATTTGCATGATTCGGGGAGGGCGCTTTCAAGCTGTGGCAGTCCTGTTTCTCTGCCTCATTGAGTGCCTTCATTTGGCACGTGAGGGCATGTAAGCGGGCTGCCCACAGCCTTCTGAAAATAAGAGGGCCAAAATGAGCTCCAGGTTAACTTCTGGTCCTCCCTTGCCCAAGGAATCTCCCCTTCTTCTCTAGAGGATAAGCAGGACTCCCTCCACTCCGCCCCGCAACAGCCAGGCTCTGGATTATGCCCCAGACACACAGCACACACAACTGCTGAGGATCAGTCTTTTTATTTGATTACAAACATGGAAGAGCTTTGACAGGTTACTTCCCTCTAAGAAGAATGTGCTGAGAATTCTCTGCTGGTTCCAAATGCTTTAGAGAGCCCTCAGGCTGCCCCACATATGCTCTGCAGCCCCAGCGGGCCACCTTTGGGCGAACAGGTGCCTGGGCAGTACCACACATGGGGGCACAAGTGTTTGAGACAAGGCAGCTCAGGCTGTGGAAAATGGAGCCAGGGACTCAGACGAGCCATCTGCTATACCATCACAAACCTCAGGAACTCCTGTGCACCCTGTTCATCAGGGCCAACAAGAGCTTTCTAGTAAAACCAGTGCAAAATGGCATGTGCATGCACCTACGGGGTTTTCACATTTCCATAAAATAGTTATTAAGTTTAGTAAACTTAATACCTGAAACAACAAGCAGTCACAAAGGGAATCTGGTACAAGCACACTTTCTTGGCTCAGGGATGGCTTGGAGCAGAGGAGTATCTGCAGCCTATGGGGGCTGGCTCTGGGCCTCCACACATCCAATGGGCACACAGGATTCAAGTCTAGCTAAGACAGACAGTGCCATTGGCCCATCCAACTTGAGAGAGATGGCTCAGACAAAACAAGATAAGGGATGATGGGGAGCCAGCTCTCGCTGCTAGTATGGGGGCCCTACACTTTGGCTAGGCGTCTGAGAAACACTGCAGCTGCTTCACTCTGGCAGACACAGTTCCTGCAAGCAAGAGGCAGACTAGCCATAATCTATAAAGCGCAGGGAGCTGTGCAGAATCAAAAAATGAACAGCCTCTTCAAAAGTGCAAGGAGCATGTGGAACAGATGTGGAACCACCAACAGAGAACAAACCCTTCAAGCTTTCCCTTTGATAGAAAGGGAAGTCTCAGGGACAGGCAGAAAAGAAATGAAAAGAAAAGCTCTAGACTTCTGGGAGTGGGAGTTTGGCAAGCTAAACATGTCTCCATAGAGAGCAGAGACAAAGATCACAGAACAGGAGAACAGACTGGATCTTCAGAACTACTCCAATTAAAGAGAGGATGAGGGATTGCCCACATGTGCTCCTGAGCTCTGGATAGCTGCTCCTTGTGAGGGGACTGCATGGGAGTGGTCTATTGTGGATATCAGTTCCAGGAGACAAAGAGATTGGCTGCTGCTTTTTAAAGGACACTAAGTTCCCTAACATCCCTTCTAATCACTTTTGGAAATGGCTCATTTAAACATCTTAATGCTAGCAGTCTTCAGAGGGACAAGTTTGAAATGTCACCCAGTGAATAAATATTTATCCTGAACAAAAGAAAAATTGTAAGGTTCACAACTTAAAAAAATAGAAATGAAAGGCAAAAAGCCAAACAAGATTTTAAAATAAAGTTATAAACAAATTAAGACATCAGACAAATTTGAAATATTGAAAGTTCTACCATAAGATTTTGAAATTAACTATATAAATAGCTTTTTGTAAGAACCAGAATTATTTTGGCTACTACAAGTCATAAAAGAGATAAGAGACACTGTGATTTAACTAAGGGACTAAAATCCAGACTCCCTCCCCAAAATATCTTGCATTTAGGATTTACAAAATTATACAAAATACCGTAAACATTTAAATAAAAGATCTTTGAAGAATAGAGCCAGAAATCAGTATTAACAGTATCAATAGCAATGTCTTTTTCTGTGGATAAACTCTAAAAGATGAAGGAATGACAAGACGTGCAACACATTTTACTTGATGCAGCAATAGTGGAATCAGAAATATTGGGTAGAAAAATGTGGATTACAAAACAGACAAGGCACTCAAATTAAAAATAAAAATGACAGGAACAAGCATGGATGACAGCCAAGAGAAGGACCCTGATAAGGACTTTTTACTGGATAAATAAAAAGTTGGTGAAGGCTTAGAAAATCAAAGAGAAAATACAAAAGGCAAACAAGACGATGACTTGGATAATGACTTTCCACTGGATTTATAAAAGAAGCTTGTTAAAGCCTCCAAGCAGCCATGTAAAAAAGCTGCATCTGAATGAATTGAAGATCAAGATTGTTAGAAAAAGAAAGCAATATAAGGTTGCTTTGCTTGATCAAGGTTAAAGAAAGGCAAGGTTTTTTTTTATAAAACTCAGGTAATGCTTTATAGACTTTTTGCTAACACCAGGACTGAAAAGCTGTTAATTTATGATTTTAGGTACTAAAGAAAAAAATATGTATAACTTTGTAGGGGGCAATATCAAATTTGCTTTTACTTGTGATGAAAACAGGAAGCCATTTCTTTACCTATTTCTTTTTCTTTCCTTTTTCCTATTTATATTTTTCTTACTTTGCACTTCTATAGTATCTTTTTCTGACTTCAATTTGTATTTGCTTTTACTATTATATTTAAGCTCTTAAATTAAAAAGAAAAAAAAAAGCCAAGAGCACCTACTGACTTTGCTCCTTCTCCCTCTACCTCCTGCAGATTAGTGCCCAAGGCATCACTCCCACAAAAGGCAGCCCCAGCCAAGTACCTTGGCTTGGGGGAGGAGAGCCACCTGTCTGGCTCAGCTTCCCCTTCACATTTCCATTCCCCCAGGAGCCAACCCAACAGATTCCCCTGCAGCCTTGGGGGCATCACAGCCGCCCCCTCTCTTCTCTCTCTGTGAAGGAAGGAAGAGAGCAGAGAAGCACAAAAGCAGATGGGAAAGGCAAACCAGGAGGAGGAGGAGGAGGAGGAGGCAGAGCTCTGCAACCAAGCAGGCCCTGCTAGCACATGCGCTTGTAGGTGTAGATGTAGGCCTTGCAGTTGGGGCAGGTGTGGGTCACATCCTTAAATTCATCAATCAGGCAGGGGATGAAGCAGCAGCCCAGGTCGCACCTGGAAGGGAGAGGAGAAATGGTGAGAGGCAGGAGGGGCTTCTTTGCATCCACATCCCTCTTGCCAGGGAGGGTCAGGCAAAGACAGCCCTGGATGCCCCCTCCCCCCATTGGGAGCACGCAAGATGGTTTGCCCCAAAGGAATGGCTTGCAGGGACTCATTATGCTCTACCCCACACATTCCCCCCCCCAGCCTGCTCCAAACTCAGATTTCACAGCCACCCACCCCCTTACCCGATAAAGCAGCAGAAGAAGCCAAGGAGAAAGTTCATGAGGCCAATTTCATGACTGATTTTGGTGGTGATGGCCTGCTGACAGTGCGGGCACACCGTTGGGACAGGGGCAGCCTGGAATATCTCACCCTGAAGGACCGTCACAGTTGTTGCGGTGCCCGATGGCACTAGCACGGTTGCCGTTTGCCCTCCAGCAGGGGCATAGGGGCCAGTGGGAGGATAGTAGCCCATGGGGGCATGTGGCCCCGGAGGCACATAGTAGCCGCCTACAAAGAGAGAGAAGAAGGGAAGAAGGCCCAGAGAGTCCTTGCCATCCTAACCGGGTGGCAAGACGAGAGATCAGTCTGTCCCAATTCCTCCTTCCTGGCTGCATTCGGAGCTTCCAAAGCAGAGCAACTGCTCAGTGGACCACAGTCCGGCCAGCTGCCACACAGGGATTCGTGGCCTTGTGACCAAAGGCCACTTGAGGGCATGACAGAACTGAGGCTCCAAGTAGAGAACCACCTGCTGTTCTGCCCAGACTGATGCCCTCCCTGCCTCCCATGCCACTCACCAGGGGAGAAGTAGGGCATAGAGCTCTCTGCTGGCACGGTGGGGGGTATGAAGCCCGGCTGGAGGGGAGGCATCGCTTCATAGGGCGGAGGGCCAACATCAGAAGGGGGCTGCACCATGGCTGGAGGGCTCCTACCTGAGAAGATTTGGAAGAACGGGGTGTCACATGGAGAGAATGGTGACCAGATGGGCAATGGGTCACAAACAGAGCCTCACCTGCAGGGAACCCATCCTTCTCTTCCAGGAGGGGTGCTGATGGCCCCCCAGGGTAGGGAGGAGGAGGGTCACTGGACATGCTGAAATAAAGAAAGGTGCAGAGCTGCTGAGATGGGCAGTGGGCGGGCTAGGAAAGGTATGAGAAAAAGAGCCAAGAGCTCAGCCAAGGAATTCTTGGCATGAAGATCCCCACAAATGGCCCAGTGTCCTGCTGGTGCCTTCAGGGGAGAGGACAGGTCAAGGCTTTCCTCCTGCCCCTCTGCTGGCCTAGGGGTACAGGCCTGGCCGGAAGGGCTTTGCCCTCAATGAGACAGAAAGCCCCACAGCCAGTTGGACAGGGGTGCTTGGCTCAGCTCCCCAGAAGAAAAGGACTTTGTTGAGGGATGCTCCGTCTGTCCCAAAGGCCTCCCCTTCCAGCAGCGGAACACCACAGAGAAGCTGCTGGGGGAGACAGACTCCTGGCTCTTATGCGCCTTCATCCCACTGCAGCAGAAATCCTCTGGCCACATAGTTGCCAGCCACCTCCTTGTCATTGGGGTGGGGGATCAGCCAGGACCCAAGTGCGTTTCCAGCCCCAAAAGGAAACATTTTGAGTCTGACCGTTTGGGGAACACAAACTGTGGGGGGAAGGGGGAAGCAACTGTGGTCTCTATTTAGGACATCTGTTCAAAGGTGGCAGGCTTTGTTCCCGGAAAAGACCCCTTCCTGGATGGGGAACAGGGACACACAGGGCTGGTGCACAGAAAGAGAAAGGGAGGCAGTCAGCTGCCTTGGGGAAGTTTCTTCTGCTGGAGATCACTTTAGCAGTGGGATTTCTTTCTTTCACCCCTGCGTGGGCACAGACCCTCCGAGGGACAGCGCCTGCCCTGCATTAAGCACCACAGGCTCCTAAGATTCCAGCAAGCTTACTGCAAACAAGGAAATCGGCCAAAAGAAAGGCCAGTTACGGCAATTAAAAATATTCCTCTCCAGCCAAAAGAACAGCAGGAAATCCACCTAAACCAGCAGCACAAAAGTCACTATAAAATCTCCAATAACTGCATTAACTCCTTCTGTGCAACAGACCCGGCAGCCCCGAGAGAGCAGGGGCTTCGTGGCCCAAGGACAGTTCCCGGAAAGGACCGGCCTCCCCTCTGGCAGGACTGGCCGCGCGCCCCGATCGCTCAGGAGCCCCCCGGGGGACGAGGAGCAGCGCAGCCTCCCGGGAAAGCAGCTGGCGGGGAGGGGGAGGCCGGCTCGGCTTCGGTCCCTTGGCGGCCCGGCCCGGCCCGCCCCACTCCCCGGGGCCCAGAACAAGGGCAGCCGCGGGCCCAGGGTGCAAAGGAGCCGGCCGAAGGCAGCCTCACTCGCCCGCCACCGGCGCAGCAGCCCGGAGTTGCTGGGCAGGCAGAGGCGGAGGGAGGCCCGGGAGGAGCAGCAGAGCGGGGCTTCCCGCCAGGCCTTTCCGGGGCCTCCTTCGGAAGAGCAGCCCGGGCACAACCGCCCGCTTCGCCCCCCTACCGGTTGCGGGAAAGGGGCTCCTCCTGCCCCGACTGCCCGCCCGCCCGCCCGCCCGCCCGCCTCCATCCCGCGGCGGCTCCGAAGACCCTCTGCCCGCCAGCGGCTCCCCAGCCCCGCACCCGCCGCGGGGCCGGCGGCTCCCTTCGGAGAGCGACCGTGAGGCACCTGCAGCGGCGCCGAGGCTCCCGGGTCAGCAGCGGCACCTGCGAGGCCGGCGTCTCCGGAGCAGAAGACGCGGCGCGGCCGGGGACAGCGGGGGCCTCGACCGGCGGGGCTGGCGGAGGTCCCCGCGGGGGGCGCCGGGAAGGGTAGTCCGGAGACCACAAGCCCCGGCATGCCGCGCGCGAGGGACCCAGAAGGCTCTGCCGACCCCGCCCGCTGCCCCTCCGTCTCACCTGCGGACAGGAACCAGCGAGCCGCGACGGAGCCCGGCAGAGAGGGGGGCGGGGGCTCGAGGCGAACAGGACCAATCCAGATTCGGGAAACGCCCCCCGCGCGCCGGGGTGCCCCGCCCCCCCGAGAGTCGAGACGCGTGTCTGCAAGGTTGTCGGAACCCGGCGGGGCTGGCGCGGCTGATCGGGCGTTCGGGAGCCCCGCGATGCTGGCGTGCCCGGTGCGAGGGAGGGCGAGCGGCACGGAAGAGGCGCTCTGGGACCGGGCTGGAAAGCCGACCCTATCCCCGCCGCCGCCGCAGGGCCTGGGGGCCGGCGTGGGGGTGGCGCCGGGGCCAGCCTTGCTCCGGGGCCCCTGGCAGCGGCTCCCGGCTCGCCCGCCTCCGCCCCCCCCCCCCCGCTGCGTTCCGGGTCTCCTAGCAACCGGGAGAAACTTTCCCGCGAGCAGAACGCCGCCGCCCGCCGCTGATGCCGGATCCCGGCCCGGGGCCGCCTGCGAGCCGCGAGTCTCCCCAGAGCAGCGGGACCATGAGCCACAACCTCTCCTTCGTGGAGCTGATCAACCTGGCCATCGGGACACCGGAGCTGGGCAATGTCAACTTCAATGCGCTGCACCTCTTTCTGCACAGCCTGGTGGAGCACCTGCGCCTGCAGGACGTGAGGAAGGAGGTGTCCCCGGAGGAGCTGGAGTTCATCAAGCCGCCCACTAGCTCCATGGCCTCCCCAGCCACCTCGGCCACTGAGACCCTCCCCACGGCGCAGAAGTCCAGTTCCATCTTCCACCAGATGCAGGAGAGGATCACCGCCATTGAGAGGCAGCTCCGATTCCTGAATGAGCCCCCTGACACGGTAGAGCTGCTGGCCCGCAGCCAGGGCATGGGCCAGCCCGCCCTGGACATGTGGCAGATGATGCAGCTGAAGAAGAAGATGGAGCTGAATGAGGAGGGCATGACCAAGGTAACCCCAGTCAGCCCTGCCCTTCAGAAGCAGGCAGCATTGCCCCAAACCACACCGCCTCCAGGCTTCTAGTCAAGACCTCATCTGGCCATCCTCGCTTGGAGTTCCCCAAGACCTCTGCTGCCCATCGAGCAAAGAGGTTCACAAACAGAGAATTCCTTTCTGGGTGAATAGAGCAACTGGTTTTGAGCAGCCAGAAATAGGCAACAAGTCCTATGGCACCTTTGTGCCTGAGGACGGCTTCCTCCCTTTTCTGAGACTCAGCCATTGCTTCCCCAGCGTCCCACCATCTCTTCCTTTTCCCATTTGAGTTATGAGCGTTGAGTAAGTACTCATAGAGGCAGGGTTCTTCTCTGGGCAATGTGCTAAATTCCTAATTCCCCACCTTCCTCCTGGTCAAGCAACTGTGGGATGCTCAAGCATAATTAAAGGATCTGAGGTTTCCTGTGGAGCTGTGGAGCCACAAAGGTTCTGAGAATGAAGGCGTGGCTTTCTCCCACCCGCCCTTTCCCTAGAATGCAACAACTGTATATAGGGTAGAGTCTCCATCGGCCACTCGTTGGTCTTTGGCCCTCCGTGATGCCTCCTGTTTCCCCATTCAGGCCATGAACACGTTGCAGGACCTGCTGAACAGTATTTGCTCTCTGAAAATCGCCACAGAAGTCTTTCAACAAGAACTGGGGCAGCTGAAAGAAGACGTTGCCCAGGTGAGTGGTCCTGAGGGAGAGTGTCTCCTGGCTTGGGTCCAGAAGGGAGCTTTTTGTGACCAGGCCTTGCTCTGTGAATGGAAAAGGAAGCCTCCTCATCCGGCTGCAGCTCTGATGCTGGTTTTGCTATTAACAGATCAACGGAGAAGAAATGAAAGAGCGGCTGCTGTGCCTGGACAAACAGGCCAGGATGATGGAAGAAATGAAGGAGCAACTGGTGAGAGAATCCCCAACCCTCACACCTTTGCCACTCCCTTGGTGCCCCCCATATCCATTAACCCAGTACCCTGCCTCTCTCGCCTCTCCGTTTGCCCCTTGCAGCCACCCCTATTGAACCTGCTGGCTGAGCGAGAGGGGCAAGGTCTTCAGATGGGCAGGCAGAGTATCAGGGAGTGTGGAAACGGGGGTGGGACAATGTGGTGGAATCCCCTCCCCGCTTCTTCAAAGGCTCGCTGGGCCTCAAGAGCATTCAGGGGGTTACTGTATACACCAAGAATGACAGAGTGGCACTTCCATAGGGGCACCTGAAACTTCAACTAAAAAAAAAATACATAATCTCTTTAATGTATAGGGCTTTCTGTCCCGTTCTGGGCACCATGCTTCCTTCTGTAGTGCTTGCCCCTTTCTTGCCTCTCACCCCCCCTGGGCAGATGCTCCTGGGCTTTGCAGACAGGCCTTGGGAGGCTCCACTGTTGGTCCCGCTTGTCTGCCTCTCAGCCCCTGTTTAAGACAAGCCTTTGCTGCTTCTGAAAGCAAACGTTTGCCTCAGCTGGCCCCTCCCCAATGGGTTCAACCTTATCCTCCCCTTTGCGGGTGCAGGGCCTCGTGAAAGAAAAGGTCAGCCTGTCTCCAAGTGCTTCGGATGTGGTGTGCTGGAGTGTCCTTTGCGAGACGCTCACCGGCAAAGTGAGTATGGCTGAATTGCATCCTCACCTGAAGGCCCAGATGGGGCTCCTGGCAATCTCTTTGTGCCTGCCTAGTTCCCTTGGCATGATGGGAGCAAGCCCGCCAACACACAGGTGAGTCAGTTCACATCCTTGGACAAATCAGATCCTCTTGACTCACCTGGGAAGGCAAAGTGGGTCTGGAGACAGGACCTCCCTTGCTCGGGTGAGGAAAGTGGTGGTGGTGGGGGCAGTCCCTGCAGCCAGTTTCTCCCTGCCATGCTGATGCCCTATGCTGAACAGCAGAAGTGCCTCTTTTGGAGGAGACTCCTGCCTGCAAGGCACAGCTAGCCTCTGCCCCCTCTGGCATTTCAGACCTTCGAGGAAGAGGAAGGAGGCAGAGAACAAGAAGAAGAAGAAGAAGAAGAAGAAGACAGGGGCAGAGAGGAAGAGGACAGGGGCAGAGAGGAAGAGGAGAAGAGCAAAGAGAAAAAGGGCAGGAACAAAGAGGAAGAGGACAGGAGCAAGAAGAAAGAGGGCAGGAGCAAAGAGAAAGAGGGCAGGAGCAAAGAGGAAGTGGACAGGAGCAAGAAGAAAGAGGGCAGGAGCAAAGAGGAAGCGGACAGGAGCAAAGAGGAAGTGGACAGGAGCAAAGAGGAAGCGGACAGGAGCAAAGAGGAAGCGGAAAGGAGCAAAGAGGAAGCGGACAGGAGCAAAGAGGAAGCGGACAGGGGCAGAGAGAAGACATCGCGGGAGATCCTGGCTGTCCTGAGCCAACTGCCCGAGAAGCACGAAGCTCTCCTGAAGCACATCACTCAGCTGGAGGCCCAGTTGAAGTATCCAGCAGGCCCTGCTGGTGAGGCTGAGAATGGGATAGCACCATGGTGGGCCCAGCTGCTTTTCCCTGGGGGGAATTGGGATGATGTTCAGCTGGGGGTGCTGTCTCCTGGTCCTCTACCTGCCTTGAAGTTGCAGGCCAAGGATCAGGTGGACTGTGGCTCCTGCTTGGGGGGCTCAAGCCTCAACCCCCCTCCCAGGCTGGTTAAGTCTGAGCAATCTAGCACATATTTCTCCCCCCTATTTCTAGCTTTTGAAATGTCCCCCGAGCTGAAGTCGCTGCTGGAACGGATGGAGATATTGCAAACTCAAAGCCAGCAGGTGCCCTGGGGAGCATAGCCTGGCAGGGGATGGGCATGGGGGGTCCCTGTATGAATGTATTTCCACCAACGTCCAAAACTAATCTACAGAGGGGGGGCAGGAGAGAGAGAGAGAAAGATTGTCCGTTGGGGGGGGGGGCATAGGATTTGAAAGACAATAGAAATTTAGGGACATAGTGTTAAGGGGGCAAATCTCACCCTATGGTCTGGACATGCTTAATAGCCCACTGCCACTGAGGAGAGGGGGCGTCTCATCCAAAATGGCCATCCAGTGGGGAAAAGGTTCTGGGTGGAAGCCCCCTTTGCCCTGGGCAACAGACAGACCCCAAAGCGCTCTCAGGATCCTGCCTGTTGGAGGCCTAGATGCTCCTGCCTGCAACAAAAGCCCATTGCAAATCGAGCCTGGATTTGCCCAGGTGCCACAGAGCATCCCCCTGGACCTCTTCAGGGAAGGTGCTGGTCACAGTAGTGGCTGGACTTGGGCCAAAGTGGTTGGCCCCACCTGAGAGCAGATGGAGATGCTGGCTTCTTCCTTAGGGAAAGAAGTCTCTGCAAGAAACCCTGGAGCAGATGGAGAAGCTGAGGGAAAAGTATGAAAACCTGCAGCAGGGAGTGGAGAAGTTATCCAGGAGCAGCACGGAGATGCAGGTAAGAGGCTGTACGGCCACTCAGTGCCCGGCCACAGCTTATGGCTGGAGGAGAAGTGGGGAAGCAGCCCAGGCAGTTTGAGCAGGAGGAAAAAATGAAGTTTTTACTCCCTCTACAGATCATACGCAACCTGTTGCATCAGTTGGACATCAAGAAAGCTGATAAAGACTCGATCCAAGAGGAGATGAATGTGGTGAGGAGATGATTTTTCCCCCACCCCAATCAGTGTGCAAAAGAAACTGGGTTGGATAAAGTCTCCAGTTGCTTCTTTCCAATCTGAAGTCACCCCAGTCTAAACCAGAAGAGAAATCCCAGGGATTTCGGCATGTCTGCTCTAGAATCACCAGTGACTAAGTGAAGTCCTGTCACTATCCATGTAAAGAAATGCCTTTCTTAATTTTTTACAGATAAATGCAGTCACAGGACTTTTGTGCCTTTAAGGGGAGGACATTCAACTAGTCTAGCTTCCTTGTGGGCCTGCATGCACTGAGCAGCAACTCAGGGAGTTGATTCCCTGTCTCTCCTTCATTAAAACCACAGGAACCCTTCTGGAAGCAAAAGGCACTTTCTCTCCCCTCCTCACCTGGGCAGTGACTGCCAGGAAACCAGGTTCCAACATCTACCCATATTGGGGAAACATTGGAGTTTTTCTCTCTTGGTGTGGTGATCTCCCCTGCCCCCATAAGCTCCTGGGGTTCAGGGAGGACTTGCTTTGTCTGCCCCCAGAAAGCTGACAAGAGTGCGCTGGAGGCAATGGTGAACCATGGGCAGCTGCAGGTGGCCACCAGCCAACTCAGCGAGATGATGCAGGATCTTCTGCAGAAGATGTCCCTGCAGGACAAGGACTGGCAGAAGGCGCTCGAGAAGCTCTTTGTGGACATGGACTGCAAGGTGACCCCTCTCTGTCCAGCAGCCCCTCCCTCCCCAGGACCTGGGCGGCCACAGAGCAGACCTCTCCTGCCAAGCGAGAGGGCACACTCAGCAACCCTTGCTGCCCCACAGCTGGACCGCTTGGCCCTGGACCCTGTGAGCCGGCAGCTGGAGGAGGTGTGGAAGTTCATCAAGAAGTACCTGAGTGAGGGCCCCCGCTTTGATGCCGACAGTGCAGCTGGCTTCAAGAAGTGAGGAGGGGACAGCAGAGCCCAGCTGGTGGGGGGAGGTGTTGCATAGCCTCTTCTGTGGGTCTGATAGAGAAAGGCTGGTGGAGCTGACAATGCAGCCAGCCCTGGCGCAACAGCCATTGATTTGTGCCTTGCAGGCAGCTCTTTGAGAGAGTGAAATGCATCTCCTGTGACCGGCCAGTGACCATGATGACCGGACCGTAAGCATCCTGGGGCCTTTCTGGGTTGGGCAGCAAACGAAGAAGCAGCAGCTGCATTCCCCCTATGCTTCTTCACAGGCACATGATCACTGTCCGGAAGGCTACACTGAAGCCTCGTCCAGTCAGTGCCGGTGGCTACGAATACCTCTTCCACCAGCAGAAAAGGTCAGCGACTTGGCTGAGGACACTGGGGGGGGCTCCCTGGGCTGACTGGCTGGGAGCTCCAGGAGCAGCACTGTTTACACTCCCAGAGGAAGTGCCTCCTTGCTGGAGAGGAGACTGCATTCCCAGTCACTGATTCCCCCCCCCCCCAGCACTGTATTCCCTTTACTGTTTGCCCCCCACATGGTGTCTATGTCTCTGGGACTAGAAGACCCGAGATAGCAGCCGGCCCACTTGCTGCTGGTTCTGATCAAGGCCTCTGGCTCCCTTCCCAGGGATCAGGATCCGAACGAGATGAGTGGCAACCCCCCTTTGCAGACCTGCTGGCAATGCCAAGCCCAGCAGCAAGCTTGTGCCCTCAAGCACTTGTCCCGGGCCCAGGACTTTGCCACCCTCTACCCCTATGGGGACCCCACTGCCATCACCTACGACAACGTGAGCCATCCTAAGGGCCTACAAAGAGTAGGGGTGGGAGGGAGGGAGAAGTGCTCCCGAGTCTCTAGAGAGGGAGGTTCCTTCTCGGTAGTCCAAAAGGGACTGACTGAGCTGCTCCCCTCCTGATGCCTGGAGTGGGGGCAGGGACTGTTCTCTGTGGCTCATGGGTGTCTCTTTCGGTGCATTTCTTATCTCAGACTGAGGTAGACATTCTAGGGGTGAATGGAGTCCTCTACAAAGGCCGAGTGAGCTCACATGCAGCAGAACGGACGTTTGCTATGCAGAAGGAATTTGCAGGTGGGTGAAGGCTGTCTTGCATGCCAGGGAGGGTTGTCACCTTTTCCCAGCCTGGCACCCCCAGATCCTTGATTGGGCCTGGTGGAGAGAGGCATGTTTGTCGTCCTAGGAGAAGCCAAGAACCCGGTGGGCTGCTATGGTTTACTCTCCTTGTTCCCCAACTTGGTCACTCCTCACTTTGAGCACCACCTTCTACTTGTGGAGAGTCTTGGCAACCTCCTCACAGCCTGGCTGTTGTGCTTCTTCCCCACACAGCTCTGAAGATTCCCCGGCCTCCGACGGGGGTGCGAATGGAGAGAGTCCGCTCTGCCTTTGCAGATATCAGTACGGTGCCCTACCCCAGTGAGTTGGCCTCTTTTCTGCCAGGGTTCAAGTTTTTCTGTTTTAGGGGGGCTCTCCCGCCATGTCCCTCCATGTGAAATAGGAGGGCGAGTGTAGCACGGGGGAAATGGCTCTTGGGAAAGAATTCTGATCCTGCCTGGTTTCTCCCTTTTCTAGCTTCCATCCTCCGTCGAGTGGGGTCTGCAATAGCCGACAGCAACCAGCGACCTCAGCAACTTAGCTGTGATCCTGTGGACAGATCAGTCATTGGTGCCACCCTCAGCGAAAGCCACGTTCAGAACGAAAGGGACATTCCAGGCCTGTGAGCTCAACTCCATGAGCCCCACTTCATTTTCTCTCTCTTCTTAAATACCCACCAAGTTCCCCCCAGATGGGACAAGAGGTGGTAGAGGCATATGTTCTTGTGGGGTTCCCTTCCTTCCCTCTCAGCTGGGTTATCCGGGCCAGGCCTTTCAGCCAACCTCCAATATGGTGTCTTTCTAGGGGCAGCCATAGATTTTAGCAGACTCCTTCCCTGAAGATTTTGGTCATCTGTGCCAGATCTCTGATGCTGTAATGGAAGAAGTTGCTTCTCGTCCATCTGAAACAGAGGCCACAGACTTGCTTGGCTTTTAAAGGAGAGTGAGTGTTTCCACAGCTACCATCATGCCCAACTTACGTCAGATGTGCAGCAGATCATGGGCTAAGATGGTGCTTCTCTCCGTGGTGAACCAGGATTCCCAAACAAAACATTCATTATGATCACAGTGAACACAAATATTCCAGGGGCCAAAATCTGCCAAGGATTCCAGTTTGGGCTCTGGCATCTTCAGAAATCTGATCAATATGCCTCTCCTTCCCTTTCCATATGGGACCCGGAGATATTCCTGATACTGTCCCTGTCTCAGCCATGGCACAGGAAAGCATTCATCTAGTGAGAAAATGATTCTATAAAGATTCTTTTTCTACATGCTTTGAACTGCTGCCTCTGTTCTGCAAGGAGCTTGTTTCTTTTTCCTCCAACCTCAGCAGTTCCCTTTGGGAGGTGGTTAGCAAGGGAGGGAAAGGTGCCAGGAAGTGGGAGCTGGCGATGCTCATGCCTTGGTAAAAACAGATCAGCTACCCAGCCTGGTGGGTAGCTAAAAAGAGGAAATATTGGGGCCTAAACCTAGAAGTTGCCATGAAGGGCAGCTGGAGGGTTGTGTGGTTTCCTATTCCCTTCCCAATAAGCGTGGGCCTGGGCATGTTTCATCCAGCCAGCTTTCCTGCACATTGGAGGGGGGGGTGGGGGCGCTGCAGCAGGAAGTTGAAGGGGATGGCCGTTGAGAAGCCTCAGTTTTTGGGCCCCACTCGGGGTTCTCTCGCAGGCCTTTCCACCGCTGGCCGGCAGTCGCGAAGCTGAGCCAGGGCGCGGAAGCGGGGCGGCCACCATCTTTAGGACCCTGGATAGAGCCCGGCAGCCCCTTCGAAGCCCCGCTCCGGCTCTGCCTGTAAAATGCGGACTTCAACCCCCATCATGCCCTGTCAGAGTGCGACTTCCGCCCTAGTCTGTTACCACAGTTATTCTTCCTAGCTCTCGGGTTGATTGACGGCCGCAACTCCCGCCCTTTCCTCTTAGGGTGGCCCGAGCTGCCGGGCGTTTGTTGTTTTCCGAGACGAGCGCGGCGCCTATTGGGAAACGTAGTCCATAAATAGGCGAACGTGCCGACGATTACCGGGCGGGCGGGGAGTGATGACTCGCTTTCCCGTGGTGCTCCGCGCAGCAGCGGCCTGCAAGGCCTGCTTGACGGGCGACACAGAGGGGCGATCGCCGCCAGCTCCGGCCCTGCCATGGGCTCCCTGCTCAGCCGCCGCATCGCCGGCGTGGAGGACATCGACATCCAGGCCAACTCGGCCTACCGCTACCCGCCCAAGTCCGGTGAGGCCCGGCGCTGGCTCCGGCCGCCCTCGCCGGCGCCCCGACCCCGTCCCTCTGCGCTGGCGCCGGGCGGCCGCCGCTTCGAGGGCAGGGCTGCTCTCCGGGCCCCGGTGGCCGCCCAAGCTGAGGAGTAGAGCTTCCCTGGCGCGGGCCAGTCTACCTGAGCCCGAATCCTGGGCCGCAACCGCGGAGGGAAAGAGGCGCGGGGCTCCCGGCAGAACCGAGCTGGAGGCGCCCGGAGGCAGCCTAGGCGACCCGCCGGTGGGACGGCTACTCCGAGGCTCGAGTTCGCTGGAGGGTCGCGCTGGAGGCCGCCCCTGCCCCGCTGCGGCTGTCGGGGTCCTCTGGGCGGTGCGGAAGGCCCGGGGAGCCGGGTGTGGGCCGCGGAGAAGCGGGAAGATCGGCCGTGGAAGTTCTCTCTTCCTTTCTCCCTTCCTTTCTCGGGGCATCAGGCAACTACTTCGCCAGCCACTTTTTCATGGGCGGCGAGAAATTCGATATGCCGCATCCCGAGGGCTACCTTTTTGGGGAGAACATGGACCTGAACTTTCTGGGCAACCGGCCAGTCCAGGTAAGCACAGGCAGCCCCAGGAATTTTTCTGCTTAGAACCTGGCTTTTATTCAGGATCCAAGCGAACCAGGGAAGGCACATCTAGGGGATAGATTAATGTTTATATATTAATTTTATGTATGCGTTTCAAAAAACAGTTCTTGTTTAAGATTTGCACTGCAGTTTTTAAAAAATCCACTGAATTTGGGAAATATTGAATTTTAATTGACACTTTTTCTAAATTATGAATTTGAATGCAGTTCTGTTTTTATAGTTAATGAAACTCATAGTGTGCCGGAACATATCCCAATGAGTTGGCTTCCCACCATGCACTTAGAGTCCAGCCAGGAATGAATCTAGCATATAATGCTAATTGGACTTCAAAGTCTCAGACTGACAGGGACATGCCTTTTACATGGATGCAGTCCCAGGGAAGCCAAACCACCTGAGCCACACTGTTTTTGCAGGTGTATGTGTGTATGGGAGGGAGAGAAATTCTCCCATCCCCTTTGTTTGGACCACATCATGCCGCTGCCTGCCTTTCACCCTGCCTCACAGACTCTCGGTTTGTCTTTCCAGTTTCCTTATGTGACCCCAGCTCCTCATGAACCAGTGAAGACCCTTCGGAGCTTGGTGAACATCCGCAAAGACTCCCTGCGTCTGGTCAGGTACTTCAAGCCAAACAGTGGTGGTTGGGAGTTATTCTGGCTCCTGGGAAGGTTGTATGATCTGTTCCCTGCAGTTAAGGCCAGAGCTGCTTACTGGTGGGTTGGTTTTCCCTTTGCTCAGGAATTCTCTTGCCATATTTTCATTCTTTGTCAATGACTGGCAGATGGGAGAGGGCATCTCTCATTTATGGTTAAATAGGGTCATTTGGTTTGAGCTGCAGCATTGCAAACACTTGTTCTTTGTGCTGCCCAGCCTTCGAGGCAGCCTTCAGGGGATCTTCCTGTCTTGGAAGGCCTCTCGTAAATGGCCAGGCAGCAGATGGGAGTTGCGCCGGTTACTTGGGAAGGAAGTTACCAAGAGACCCAAGTAGAATCTGGGCCGAGAAAAGGGAAGATAAGAGTGAGATGGACATACATGCAGGCACCTTAGCAGAGATTGGCATTAGTGTAATTGCAGGGCAGTTTTTGCAACAGTATTTGGAAAAGGCTGAGAAATGTAAGGAGATCAAGAGACTTCAGCTACCAAATCAACCTTTTGCCCATCCAGGAGATGCAGTGGGTGGATTTTGTTCCTCTGCTGACTTAGCCTTCCTTGGTACAGATACAAAGAAGATGTTGACAGCCCCACAGAGGAGAATGGGAAGCAGAAGGCTTTATACAGCCTTGAATTTACCTTTGATGCAGATGCCCGGGTGGCCATCACCATTTACTGCCAAGCAACGGAGGAACTGATAGGTGGCATGGCTATGTAAGTGCGGGGACTGTGGGGTTGGCCAACAAATGGGTCTCTCGGATCTGACTTCCTTTGGTGGCGCTTCTGGGAATGTGAGCATTGCTCAATTGGCTGCAGCTGACAAGTGGCAGCTCCAAGACTCATTTGCAGAGATTGGGGGGGGGGGGGTGAAATTAAGAGGAGTTGGTGCCTGTGGGCCCAGGTAGAGCCAAGCGCTGCTTCCTGGGATGATGCCTCCAATCTTGTTCCTCACCTACAGCTATAGCACAAAGAACCCTTCTCTGCAATCGGAGACTGTACACTACAAGCGAGGGGTGAGCCAGCAGTTCTCCCTGCCCTCCTTCAAGATCGACTTCTCTGACTGGAAGGATGAAGAGGTGACTCTGCCTGTCTTCTAGCTGCTTCCCAAGTAGAGGGGAGTGTGGGCAGTTTGCGATTTGGGAGACGTTTGGCTTCCTTGGTCTTTCTTCAGGGCTTTGGATGCAAAACCATTGGGTTCATGTGGCACCAGAGTTGACCTGCCTGCCTCTGGGAAATGAGTCCAGCTATAGGAGCCACAGGGCAGATCTGAGAGGGCAGGAAGGCAGCATCTGCCTGGCCTCAATTGCATCAGCCATGGCTCCATTGCTCTGTCCGAGGAGCTATTTTGCCCCCCATCACAGAGCAGGAGAGGAATGAGCCAGCAGCTGCTCAGATGCCTCTCAGAGGAATGTTCTTTTGTGCTCTCAGTCTGTGGCTAATCTCTTGGCCTTTCCTTCCAGCTGAACTTTGATCTGGACCGGGGCATTTTTCCAGTGGTCATCCAAGCCACGGTAGACGAAGGCGATGGTACGAGGCAGATTCATGCCTGTACTTGGGCAGCACCCTTTAGGGCTATGTCAGGTGGGGGGGGGGTGAAAAAGAGAGGGCCAAAGAGGCTTGGACGGCCACTTGTTGAGTGGTCTGTACTCCACTAAAGCTGGCAAGTGCCAATCTTTCAATCCTTGGGATGCTTGGAAAGAAGGGGCTTCCTGCAGAGAGCCATCCCAGCATTGGCTGCTCCTTTTAGTCCTTGGGATTTGTCCACTTGTGCCTCCATCCCAAGGGAACTCCTTGCCCCACTTCTGGTCTTCAGCAGAGGTTTCACCCAGCAAAAGGGTTGCCTGACTATTTCCTCCCAGCTTAGAGACAAAGAGTTGGCCCAGCTACAGGACTCCTAGCTGGATTCTCACAGGCTTTATAATTGCCTCCTAGTTGTTGTGGAAGTGACTGGCCATGCCCACATCCTCCTGGCTGCCTTCGAAAAGGTAAGAGGTTCTCTTACAGGGCTCTGGATTCCTTTCTCTCTCTCTCTCTCCCCCCCCCCCCCCCCAATGGCTGACCTCATCCAGAGCTTTGATGTGTATCTTTAAAGTGGCATCTGGATAGCCAGGGGTCTGCATTCTAATGATTGCAGGTATAAACTGGGTTTAGTTGCTTCTTAACATTCACATCCCCTGAGCTTTAGGTCTTATAATGTTGCCAATTCAGGAATCTCTGCAGCAACCTCAGAAATAGGGCTGGGGGTTTCTGTTGCAACCAACTTGGGCTATTTATATTCTCTTCTGCCAGGGCTAATCTGTCTCACTTCTTTCTTGCTGACTAGCACGTTGATGGCAGCTTCTCTGTAAAGCCCTTGAAACAGAAGCAGATTGTAAGTCCTTTCCTGCTACACTGGGGGAGACCTTCCCCGTGCTCACTTTCTGGTTTTAGCAGGGCAGCAAGGGGCACTGGGAACCTCTATTGGGGGCAGGGAATTGCCCAGATTGCCCCCCTCATTGCTCCCCAAGTACTGGCCAAGATGCTGCTCCAGAGCCTCTGAGTGGAATGCTGGGCCTGACAGCAGGGAGGAGGGGTGGGTTCCCTCTCCTCTTGGGTCTTGGGGGGTGGGAGAGAACGTTTGGAGGCCCTGCCTTAGAGGTTAATTCTAAGCCTGGACTACTGCACCCCTTGCTCCTGAAGCTGAGCTTGGGCCCCTTATTCCAGATTCAAAGCAGGCTTCAAGCATTCTTTTTACCCAAATCTTGTGGGGCTATTTAGAAAGGTTTTTTTAGTTGGTTTTAGTTATTTTTTATTGGAAATAAAAGATTGGAATCTACTTGGAATAGGCAGGGACATGCCTATGGGCAGTCAGTGCTTGAGTGTCTGTTTGTTCTCCCTGCCCTCCCCCGGCAGGTGGACCGGGTGAGTTACCTGCTCCAGGAGATCTACGGCATCGAGAACAAGAATAACCAAGAGACCAAGGTAGGGAAAGAGCCTCCCCTCCCCTTCAGCCAGGAAAAAGCTAGGTTAGACGACTTCCCTGAGGGCTGGGAGGGGGCACTCTGAACTCCGGCTTCTCTGCCTCTCCTGGTCAGTGGAGGCTCTGGATGGCCCGAGGGGTCCCTGCTGTCCTTACTGCAGAGCTTCAGGTTAGCTGTGTCCATCAGAGAGGCTGGCCACTTGGTAGATATGGTTGTAGAAAGGTGAGGAGACTCCCAGCTAATCCTTCCCCCATGTCCTGATAGCCCTGCGATGATGAAAACAGTGACAACAGCAACGAGTGTGTGGTGTGTCTCTCGGACCTGCGGGACACACTCATCCTGCCCTGCAGGCACCTCTGTCTCTGCAATTCCTGCGCCGACACCCTGCGCTACCAGGCCAACAACTGTCCCATCTGCCGTTTGCGTATGTGGGGAGAAAGGGGCTCACTGAAGAGGTCTCCCTTCCTTTGGGTGTTTGAGATCAGCTTTCCACAAGCTCCCCAGAGGGGCTGAAGGGCAGATCCCCTTTCAGGTGTACAGCGGAGGCTGCCAGAAGGGCAGGAGTCCCAGACAGAGCTGACCCTTTGCCACCCCCCCCCAATACTTAGGCCAGTGGGCACTTTGGGTCCCTGACCCTTTGAGCACCAAAGCACGTCTCTACCTTCTGCAGCCTTCCGTGCTCTGCTGCAGATCCGGGCAGTGAGGAAGAAGCCGGGTGCCTTGTCGCCACTCTCTTTCAGCCCAGTCTTGGCCCAGAGCCTGGATCGGGAGGAGCATTCGGTGAGCCAGACCCCTGGCAGGTCCCCTCTCCCACCTAGGCTCTGCCCTTCCCCCAAGTTCCTTCGGGAGGCAGGGAGGCTCTGTTCGTTGTTTGGAAGCTGTGAAAATGGCTGGAGTGAGGAAAGCGCTGTCAGTGATGCCAGAAGCCACTCTCCACCAAGGGAAGGAAATTTGGGGTGCTAAGATTATATTTTTTAAACTTTGCTTTGTTTCAGTCCCTGTCTGAGGTTTTTATTCTTGATGTTTCTGGCCAACTTTGAGGGTTGCCTGTAAAGGTGGGATTTATGTTACAAATTCAGGCTTTCGCAATTTCTTGTGTGGTTGCAAGAGCAGAGCTCGCCATGTGCTGGTCCTGTTCACAGGTGGGACTTGCTCCTTTCTCTTCGCAGTGCTCGGACAACATCCCCCCAGGGTACGAACCCATTTCCCTGCTGGAAGCCCTGAATGGCCTGCGCTCCATCTCACCCTCCATCCCCTCGGCTCCCCTCTATGACGAGATCAGCTACTCCGGGGTACTGGACGGCCTCCCTCCATCTAGTAGGCCCCTTGTGGGGCTTGATCGAGGTGGTATGGAGAGCAGTCATCAGAAGAGCAAGTGCAGCAAATCCCCAGACAGGTGAGCGGTCCGGCCCGGCCTGGCTGTTCTCACAGATCCCCCTTGCTTCCCTTCAGGAGGAAGAGATGTTGCCTTTCCCTAACGGCCACTCAGTCTCTTCCCCCCATACCCTCCAATTTGCAGTGCTCTCCGGTCCCCCTCCTCACCGATCCATGAAGAAGACGAGGAGAAATTCTCGGAAGATCTGGCAGTGGAGCTGCCTCTTGCTGGGATGGGGCACATCCTGGGTGAAGAGAGCTCGCCTGAGGTGAAGGTCTGTCCATTTTAGAAGGGCTCTCCTATCCTCTTCCTCCTTGCCAGACTGCGTCAGCCCAGCTGTTTGTGGAATGAAGGCCATGTTGAGGAACAGCCAAGCGTGTCTTGGAAGCAGCAGTTTAGGCTATGCCAGAATGCACCGTATCTTGTGGATAAGCTTTGCACCCCCTGGGACCCCCCCCCCCAGGCCTTCCCTGGTGCAGGGTGTGGCCTTCTCCTGAGAGATTCCCGTGGAGACCATTAGCATAAGCACGAGGTCCAAGAGGATTTGCTTTCCTTGGGAGCTTTATCGCTTTGGGGGGAGGGGCTCCCCGATTCCCACATCTTCCCTGCTTCTTCAAGTCTGCAGCCCAAGTCCAGGCAGCAATTGACGGGCAGATGATTGTTTTCTCTGGGTTTGGGAGTCCGTTCTCCCCCCTCCCCGGCAGGGCTGCAAGGCACTGCTGAAGCGTCTCCCTTGTGCCTTGGAAGTGTTTTCTTTGCCGAAGTGGAGACAAGCATGTAACATCAAATGAAATATTGGTGCATTAGAGCTCCCTATCTGACGGAGATGCAGAGCTAAGCTTGCCTTCTCCTCCTCTCCTCCAGAGCCTGGCAGCTGAAGAAGCCGAGGCGGTTGCCACCCTGCCACAAGGTGGGTCCCCTGGGGATTCAGGAGGGCAGGATGTCTTGGGGAAGGAGGCTTGCTTTGTGCCAGGGCTGCTGAGGAACAGATAATTCCCTCTTGTGGAGTTGAGCCCCAAAGGCCCCAGCAGAGAAAGGCAATGGGACAAGACAGAGGACGGGTGCCAGGGATGCCTGCTGTGCACAGAGGAAGCCCCAGGACCAAAGGGAGGGTCCTGGGCAGCCAGAGAAAGCAGGTTGAGGCTTGCTTCAGCCTTTCCCAATGGGCTTCCTCTGCTTTCTCCCCCAGGTAGCCAGTCTTCCTCCAGGAAGGATCTTGTCCAGGAAAGCGGCAAATCCTGTGAGGTCCTCCAGAAAATGGAGAGTGAGCTGCCTGCGGATGTCTACCTGCCAGGTAAGGGCACTCAGGGAGTCCAGCCTGGGACTTGGGACTCCTTCCTTGAAGCTGGCAGGAAAAACCCCAGCTTTTCTGCACCTTTTCCTGCTTTCCTTGCTTCGGTAACTCCCTGGGGAAGGGCTGCGGGGGAGAGATGGGTCTGCCCCTTCTAGCCTTCTTCCACAAGGAAGATCGAGCCCTCGCAGGTGCCTTGCAAATCAGTGTAAGAGGCCCAGCTGTATATTGTGGGTCTGAAGGGGGCAAGAAACGGTAGCTCAAGATGGCCTGGTCAGTGTCTGTTTGCAGGCAGGGTGGGAACCATTCCCTCTTGGAGTGCCATGTTTGGCTAGACAAGGGGCATCATCTATTCTGAGCCTTCTTTCTAACATCTCCCTCCTTTCTGTCTGCCCTCTGGCCCTGCCCTGCCTGGGCAGCCCTTGGCCCGGATGCCTGCTCTGTTGGGATAGAGGAGTAAGCCGGTACGTCTTCGCTTTCCTTCCTGTGCGTCAGCAGACGCCTTCTCCGAAGCTGGGTTGGGAAAGGGTAGCCACAGCCGGGTGGGCACTCGTTCTCGGCTCTGGAAAGCCTCGAGTTCGATTGGCCCTTTCTGCCCATTGCCATTCAGGGAGGATGAAACAGGCTCGGCTCTTCCAGCAGTTTTGCAGCACCCAAACAGCTTCTCTCCGCAGTCTGTCTTCCTCCAGCCTCCCTGCAGCCCCAGGAGCATGATACACTGCCGAGCTGCCTCTGTTCTCTTCTCCAGGGTCTTCTGACTTCACCAGTGCCCTCCCAAACCACGGGACCAGCAGTTCTGGGCAGCCGTTCCTCTTCCTTCAGCCTCACCTCCGTGTTGAAAGTGGGCCAAACCCATCCTAAGCACCTGGCCCAAGAATCAAACTCCAAGCTCTGTGGCCGTCTACCTGCAAGAAGCTGCCCCCCCCTTTCCTCCTGCCCAGAAGGGACTCAGCTTCAGTCACAAAGCAAGATGGACATGTTTTTTTCTGTGGGCCGGTCTCTGGCCAGCATCCTGTCTCTTTTCTGGTTATATGTCTTTGTATGGACGTGCATGACCCCTGTGTAGCCGTGATGGGAAAGGCCCCTTTCCGGTCTGCTGCCATGGACCATCCTCTCTCTAGTGGGGACCCTTTCCAAGCCCCTGCTCTCGCTTAGCCATTCTTGGATACAGCCAGCCTTTTGGGGGCCCTGTGAGAGCAGCTGGGGTCAAGTGGCTCCCCACACCCAGGCCTACGAGTTAGAGGGCTGTTCTCTGCACCTCCCTGCCAGATGCAACACCTGCCACCTGCTGATCGTAGCCATGGTTCTGGGACTTTCTCCCCCTCCAGGTCAGACCTCATGACTTGTGCAGGAGGCCCCTTAAGTCTGCTGCCGGCCACTCCCCACTGCCCTCCCTACCTCCCTGCAAGTCTCTTCTAGTGCCTGTCTTCTTTCCACATCTAGAAGGTATGTTCCTATATTTATAGTAATAAACCTTTTGGTGTCATTTTCTGGTGCTGCTCATCATTTGGAGCAAAGGAATGGAGGTGTTGGCTTGTCAGCTGTTTGAGATACTCCAGACCAGCAAACCAAAAGTATAAATTCTAATACCACTATAAGCATGACCAGACCATGGCCTAGGTTGCGGCGCTTCCATCAGTCTCCCAAGGTTATTCACAGTGCCTTCCATCACCGGCCTTCCATGCTATCCCAGGGGACCTTCGCAGCAGCTGGTCAACTCTGCCATTGCTTTGCAGACAAGTTGTGCCTGGGGTTCCCAGTGGGAGGGGGAAATGACCAGCCGTTGAGGTTGAGGAGATACTTGGTGGGGATGGTCTTTGACATCTCCACATTCTGGGCCTTCCTGAAAGTGGAAGTAGAGATTTTGGCAACTGAACTGCCAAGAGGGCTCTGGGTGTTTATAATGGATGGTGGCTAAGTTTTCCTAGGTTGCCCAGGCTGTCCAGTAAAGGCATTTTGGGCAAAAATGGTATTTTCCTTTATTAACCATCTCTTAATGGGCGAAGGCCAGGTTTAGAAAAAGCTGGGAATCTCCTGCCATCTGGAAAGCAGAGGCTGAAATCTTACGTAGTCCTTCCCCTTCTGCATATCAGCACATGGATGACTCTGGTTGTGCGAAATGAAACTGTCAGACTTCACCAACCATAATTCTGTGCCACTTCCACCTGATAACATCCTTCTGGCAAACAGCAAGGCTAAAGTTCTGGCTTTGCCAGGGAGGGTTTTCCTGTCCGGTCCCCCAAATCCCACCCTCTAGAGCGGCACACTGGATGAATGCTATCCACGTTTTCCACATCCCAACACCTCTCTGTGCCATTCAATTCACAGCAAAATTCAGCACTTCCTTCAACAGCCAAAGTTTTCACCCTAATTTCACTGCTTCTACTTCTGAGAGCTCAGCAGTCAGCTGCTGGGGAGATTCGCAAGAAAAGCCTTTCCAGCTGCATCTCCTGGAATCAACAGTCTGCTATTTAAAGACAGGTTTCAACTCCCTGTAATTATTTCTGAAAGAGTCCTACCTGGGTACAGTTCCATGCAAAAATGGAAGAAAGATTGTCCAAACCTCGCCTCAGTACATCCATTAAGCTCCATCGGTTTTAAAGACGACACTGGAGAATCACCCCCAAAACAAACCCCTTTAATCCAAGACACTTAAAATGACTGGCTGACATGCTGTTCAATAAATAAGGAGATGGGCAGATACAAATGCCTTTTGGGGGAGGAAGAACAGAGTTTGCTTACACAACAGGCAGGCAGGCATACAGAAACGATGGAGACGCACTATTCAGAAATCATAGAAACACGGATGAAATTGCATCATTGGCATTTTCAAGCAACAGATGGTTTGAAAGCACAAAACCTTTCAAGAAGATGCTACACTGGGCCTGGCATTTAAGTGGTCCTTCCACTTGGAAGACAAGAGGCCACGTGCAACACAGTCAAGAGATGCCACAAGCCTCTGGAACTAGCCACGTCATTGCCAGCATTGTGATGCAGCCTCACCAATGAAGCAAATTCCAAAGGGAGTTCATTACATCATGATGGTGTCACTTGTCCCCATGATTGACCCTGGTCCCTTCAGACTTCCCTAATCTTTTACCGCAGACGGTGCCATCAGGGAACAGGGGGTCCCCCAAGAAGGGCGAGCTCTGCCTGAGGTGCCCATAGATTCTCATAGGCTGATTTGCCTTCGGCAGCGCAACCAGCCCTTCTGCCGCAGGCCTGCTGGGAGCAAAGAGCAGCACCTCCATGCCACTCCAAACTTTTCAGGGCGTGGTGCTGCTCTGTGCAGCCAGCAAGATGTACAGCCTACCAGACATAAGCAAAACCTGAGAGGCCTTCAAGTGCCACCCCCCCATCTCTTTTTCAAAGCCCTTTTCCTAATTCAGTCAAAAAACACACACAAAATCTGCCTAAACTCCCCAGGTCCAAGGAAGGTTTTCTCATGGAGTGCCAGCTGGAGAGCCAAAGGGTGAAATCTCAGCCAATATTGGAGAAGAACTCCCGGAAATGCAACTGTCCTAGGGCAGGCGAGGGAGCACACCTTCCTCTGGGCTTCCCAGGCTCTTCCCACCACAAATACAAGCCGAGAATTCCAGTCCAGCACTGAAGGTGTAAGCCTGCCGCTTTCTCAAAGGTTTGCAGGAAGTGGTGACCAGGAGCAGATGCCTTCTGGGAGGATCAATTGGTTATGTTAACTGCCTGGGGATACAGGTTTTGGGAGGTGATGCTACTTATCTATGCTGTGGGTACAGGAGGGGGAGGGGAGGCTCCCCACAGCACCTCTGTTGGCCTCCATGAGAGGGGGAGCCATGCTTTCCTACTGCTATTGAGGGGCCAGAAATGACCTGCAAGGCTGAACACCTGGCCCTTTGTCCCAAGAGCAGGGATGGGGACTCGCTTGTGCAAACCACGGCTGGCCCCATAGATGCCCAACTGGCCAAAAGACCTTAAGATGTCACAGCCATTTTGCAAGGTCTGTTCAAGCCTCCTGCTTCCTCTGGGAAGGAGAAGGGGTCTACTGCAGTTGCCCTCTGGGCCCCGAGGCAGAGGGAGAGCAGGGCAGCATTTCGGGCCTTGACTTGGGGACATTTCCCCACCCCCAGCTCTTCCCCTACTTCCAAGTCCACACTTCAAGGCCAAGTTCAGACTAGCAGAAAGTAAGATATACAGGGTGTGTCTGTCCTTTGACACACACACATTTTAACCTGAAAGAGCTGAAGGCTTCCCTGGACATGAACTGCTCAGCCTAGGGAAGCATTCCTGAAAGGGATGTGGAGATGCCAAGCAACAACCACTCAGGAGGCCTCAGCTGCCAACAGTCCTCTTGGTTCTAAGACGCCCCTCGTGCCAAGTATCTCCCCACTGCAGAGAGGCTGGTTTGGGGCAGAACAGCCAGGCCACTGCCCTGCAGTGCCGGGGTAGCAGAACTGCCTTTC
The DNA here is from genome assembly GCA_017656035.1 of Myanophis thanlyinensis. Lineage (NCBI taxonomy): Eukaryota > Metazoa > Chordata > Lepidosauria > Squamata > Homalopsidae > Myanophis > Myanophis thanlyinensis. The sequence goes on along the minus strand of JAEANM010000010.1, from coordinate 28,155 downwards.
CTTCTGCTTGGGCTGAAGAGGGGAAAGTAGCAGCAGCAGCAGGAGGAATTCTGCCACGTCCACAAACAGTTGAAGGTTGGAGTGGTTGGAGCCATGTCAGCTGTGCAACTGCAGGGATGCAGAGATGGACTTCCTGGAAGAGAACCACAATTTGGGCCTGTCAGTGAGCAAGCATGTGCTCTGCCAGCCCAGCCCAAACAAATAGCTCCACAGGAATGGAGAGATACTCTCTACTTGCTCCAACCTGGGATTGTTTAATGCCACAGATTGTTGAATTAACTAGCAAAGGTCATGGAAGGCAACCCTTCCAGGAACACAACCAAATTGTTGGCCTGAGCAAAGAAGGAGCTCAATTGTCATGAACATGCACATCTCTCCCTCCTCATTTGAATGTATTATTAAAATTACTTTTCCCTTATGTTGATAACGAGAGAAGGGCTAGGAAGACCATGCTTTTGGAAAAGAGAAACATGGCGATGATGGTCATCAGCTGCACATGTCCTGAGCCAACAAGACCACAAAACAAGGCAATGGGCAGGCTGGGTTATTGCCTACCTTCGGGTCACATGGTCCGGCTATATTCAATGCCGCTCTTGGCTGAAATGCCCGACCAGGGCAAAAGGCTGCAGAGGATGTTCTGGGCTTGGCGATAAATTCGCTGGGGAATTGTGCAGGGGCTCAGATTGGCCAAAGTCGAGCCGATGTGCTGAAGATAGTCAGTGCCCTGCTGTTAAGGAACCCACCAGACCAGGAGAGCAGCTAAAAGCCAGAAGCAGCAGCCCTGAGGGGATCATGTGGGCCTGCAGTTGCCCACAAGTGCCACGGCAAAGTGTTGCAACCCAGACCTGACAATTTTGCTCTGAGTACCATGTCCTTGTACAAAAATGAGCCTCAGACTTTAGCTTCTCCTCACCCAGACCTGGGAAGTCGTTTCTCAAAACTCAGACTGGCCAAGGAGCAGTCAGATCATTAGCAAAGGATATAAAATTGTCCATGGCGGGTGTCCCCCGTTGATGTAGAGGACATAAGTGAAGCCATCTTTGAGGACCCCTCTGATGGAATAATAGTAGGGCAAGTAATGATGCTGCTTAAAGTCTCTGTTTTCGTAGAAATGTATTGCCGTGTTGTTGGTGGTCAGGACGTGCAGGTAAATGGCCTTGCAATGATCTTGGGCAGTGGTCGAAATGTGATCTTTCAGGCTTTCCAACAGAAGAGAACCTGCCACCAGACCAGCATCCATGTTAGAAAGAACCCACTGTCATTATATTGGCACAGGATTTAAACTAATCAATTCACAGACAACTGGCTCTTTATTCTGGAGCAGGAATTGCTGAACATTCCTTCTCCACTGCCAGGCCATCCTCTTTCACACTAGGGAATCCACATAGGACAGACAGGATCTTGGCCAGGACAGTGGACACATACAATTACAAAGTAGGGTCAGAAAATTAAGATCCGCATTTTAAAAAGCACCATGTGAATAATAACAATGTAGCTCTTGCTCTCCTGACACACATACATCGCTAGTTTTTCTATACCATTTAAATACTTGCAAAACAATACAAATATTAAAAACACGGTTACCTATGCCATGCTTTCGAAATTCTTTCACCACTCCTAGACTTAGAATGTAAGCAACTTGAGTATCAACTGGAAAACTAGAAGCTAAAATATCACCATCCTAGAGAGAAACTCAAGAGAAAGACACAGTGAGGATACATATGTACCAAGCCTCTTTTTCAAGCATTCAATGTCTATTGAACATCTGGGAATGGTTTGGATAGGAAGGCAGGAAAGGAGGATTTGAGGCCCGTTAGCAAATTTCCCCTTATGCTCAAAGGGTTAAAAAAAAGAGGGAAGAAAACACGTGGTCCCAAACAAATATCAAGAGGATAAAGAGTTGGAAGGGCAGACCATGAAGTTTGCCCCAAGTCTCTATTACTGACGCAATCTGCACCCTTTAAAGCTCCACAATAAAAGCCTGAAATTAGTGAGTTGCCTTGTCATTGGAAAGGACAAGAATTGTTTGGTTGGAAATCAGGATGGTGCAAAGGCCTAAGAGAAGCAAAGGCTGTGCAGGGCAGAACCTCAGAATTTACCTCTTTGTGCACTTTGGCTCGACTCTTGATCTCAGCAACTATCATGCCCACAATGGTGCCACGGTAAGTTGCGGCCAAGGAAAAAAACTTCTGGTTGGAGGTGATGTCCTGATACCATGAGTCAGGGTATCTGTGGAAATACAGCACAGTAATGAAAGGAAGGAAACAACGATTTTCACATATACAGGGATACCTGTCTGAAATCACAACATCCCAGTAAAATGTTGGTCATTAAACATAGATAACCTTTGCACTAATTAATTCCTATCAAAATTCTTTTGTTTACTAGGAAAACTTCTGAGAAATTTATAAAATTCATTTTAGTATTTTAAAATACTAAATTTTAGTAGCATTTACTAAATATATCATGCAAGTTCCAATTTTATTGTATCAGAAAATGCAAGATGTTTCCAAATCAGTCTTTTATGAATCCTACAATTCTGCATACAGTTTCACTGGCACTAACAACCCTCCAAAAATATATGGGCCCACTCCCCAGTGGTGCCCAAATGTTCTGTGCTCATGACAGGCTCCAAGCAAGACAATAAGATCTAGGCAAGGCCGTATTGCTGGGTAGAGAATTGAACGAGATAATTTTATTCATGAAAATATTATCACCTCCAAGTTGTCAGCTTTAAGTGGAAACTCTGTTCTATGCTCCCTTGTACACAGTTCAAGAACAGATTTCACTCTGGCCTAGCAAATGGCTACAGGCAGATAAATGCAACGTACTCAATGGGGAACCAATCACCACAGAGCTGTTTGACTGTGTCTATGTCATCATGACACAAAAGGCGAAGGTATATCTCGCTGAGTGCAGTCGGAGGCACCTCCTCTGTCATTCACACCTGCAAGGAAAAAAGATGCTTTTGGTGGGGCTGAAGGTTTTGCTGCTAGGGTCCTGCTCATCAGCCCTAGCCCAAATCAAGATGTTCTAAAACTGCAGGAGTCCGGTCTTAAAGCCCACAAGCCTGCTCAAGCAATTTATCCACTGCTTCTTTTGAGCTACAATCCTTTTCCCACAGGAAATTACTGATAAATATTAAGCAGCAAGGTCTGGTGGGCTAAGTAGGCATGGCTAAAGGCGGGCTAAATAGGCATGGCTAAAACAACGCTTAGTAAAATGCTATAGTAAACTGACTGACCAAGTACAAGAGAGCAAGAGTTCACGTGCATTACATGAGATGGTAAATTGATCCAGTACTTTACTCTTAAACAAAAATGCCAAAAAGCCACATCAGTTACATAATAAAATTAAACCTCAGTCAGGGATCTAGTTAACAGTTATGTTGCTATTGCATAAAGCACTATAAATAATCATGTACACACCTACAGCAATACAGACATTTGCCTGCCAGGATCGAGGAAATTAAAAATACAGAGTCAGAAATACATTGTGGTCAGTTGTACAGATACATGGAAAAGAAAACAGCAAAACTACTCATCTTCATTCTCTCCAGAACATCTCTATTCAAGGCATGAACGATTTATCGTTGATTTATTTAAATGTCAGTTCCTATGCCCTATAATACAACTGGATCCACACTTCCTTAGCAAGTCAATCGGGGCTCCATCCCACCCACCCCCAAAGCTTAGCCCGTATGTCCCAGCAAGCTTTACAACCGACGCGCAGCAATCCAGCAAGCGGGCCAACCATCCTCCGCCCTGCGCCGCTCGATGGTGCAGGAGGCTTATCAGTAACAGCCCTCTTATCCCGTCTGCGGCTCTCGGAAGACCGAGGCGGCCAGCCTCCTTCGCCGCCTTTTCTCGCCCACACCAAGGGCTTCCGAAGGCGGCGGCTCTCCTTTCTTCTCCTCGCCCGGACTTTCGGGGCAGCCTCCGCTCCACAGCCGCCCAGCAGGCCCGCGCCACCTGAAGGAAGCCAGAGGCTGCGGGGTCCCTGCGGGGCCAGACGTGCTTCCCGGGCGGTGAGCGGAGCGAGCGCGGCCCTCGGCCCTGTCCCCCTCCCGGCCCCGGCGGGCGCCCACCTGAGAAGGGGCGGCGGCTGCCCCGGCGGCTCCTCGCTCAGCGCATACCGCTTCAGACGCAGCGAGGCGGAGGCAGAGCACCCCAATAAGGTGCCGCCCTATTGGCCGCCGCAAAGGGTCACCTGACTCACATGACCGGAGGAGGCCGGCCGGCGCAGGCGCAATCCCTCCACCGAAGTCGCCCAGCAGGTCTACCGGCTGCGGCCTTCTCCTGGGCCCGGCTTCCTGCGGACAACGAAACCAGCGGTCCGCCTCGAGGCTGCTCCCGAGCATGGAAGCTCCATCGTCGCCCCGCCGGGCAGAGACCGAATCCCAGGAAGGCAGTTCAGCTCCGCACATGTCCAGAGAGAAATATTGTCATTTCCTAAACAAATCCCAGGAATAAATCTAACTTGCATTGAAGTGCAGGTTCACCTCCAGCCAAATGCAGCTGCCCTTGGCAGCCTCAGAAGCAACCCTAAGAATTGCTGTAAAACAGGTCACTGGAATAAACTAATCTTTAACCTTGATTGCATCTCAAAAGAAATAAGTTTTATCACTTTGGAACCTCTGTCCGAATTATTCACAGGTCAGACCAGAAGGCTGCTTCCCAACACCTACTCTTCTCTGCCCCAAAGCCAATTCCTTTCATTTTAATATATGTCGTGCATCTATATTTCAAAGAATGGAAGAGCATTGCTGTTTAAATCAGGAAGTAATCTGGCGTTTAAAACAAGTTCTTATTAACAAATTTGTGTTTCTGTAAAACTTCAAGGATCCAATAAGCAGGAATACTGATGTCTCAAGTCCAGTGATGAATCGGGACCCACAATGCATCATCTCCTTAACCATGAAATGCATTTAAGACTGGAAAATCACCTCTTGATGATGTCATACACATTTAAAGGGAGGATCTTTGCTACAGAATGTGAACTCATCCTAGTGGGCCTCTGCTTATCATAAAATATTCCTGATCATAGTGTGGGAAACAGAGTTGTATTGTTTTTACAGAATTCTAAGAAGACATGTTGGCCTGGATTAGAGGCCTCAGCTATGCTACAAACCGGCCATTACCAGAATTTACTGATATAATAGTTACTCTAGAGACAACCCCTCGGAACTAGGATCATAAAAGAAAATTCGTAAATAAGGGCAGGAGGAAATAGAATTAGAGTAGTGGGAGATAATGTATTCACTGTAGACACTTTGGATTGGTTGTGACATTGTAATTACTAAGCCAATTAAGGAAAGGTGAGAGATAAATCTGTAAGGGTACTAGAAAATATAAGGTATAGATGATTTAGGATGTGTCCACTGTATCTGCGTGTGCATGGTCCACCCGCTTTGCAAAGTGAAGAATAAAATTACCATTGTTTTCTCTTGGAAGTTTTGGCTGATTGTTTATTTCCAAATTAGACAACGAATCCCACAATAATTTGTCAGCTAATGAAAAAGATATTTCAGTGACCATTTTCTGTAATCAAATTTGGATTTACTATCCAACTCCTTGTATAGAAAATGCTAGAGACAGAGTGTTTTAAAGCAGAAACCTTTTTTAAAAAATGCACTCAGGTTTTGCACAAAAAAACTCACCAAAACAGATTACAAAATGTGATTTAGCTGTCATTTTGCCATTTTTACATAACTATCCACTCCTTTTGTTTGGGGGATAGGAAAAAAAGTTACCCAAAAAATATTGGCAAAAAAACCTCACAATCCTTCCTCTAGTTAAAAATCATACCAAGTCAACAATAGGAAGGAAAAGGCCTTTGCCCGTTCAAAAGCTGGAGCTGTACATCCATTTTGCCTGCGTCTGTGTTAATTTCCCATTGTTAATGTCCAGCACTATCAGTTCTCTCCTCCAAGAAAAGACAATCTCTTTCTCTAAGACCTGTTTCTCTAATAAATATAGAAATCCCACACAAACAATGGGCTCTCTTTCTAAGGCTTCCACAAGGCATAGAAAAGATGGTGCTGGAGCCGAGCCTTCAGCGAATGGGCCGGTATGGAAATGCCATGCCTGGCATGAAGGCCTGCACAGGATGAGCAGGGAGAGCGGCGTGGGCAGGGTATCCAAGCGGAGGGGTATGAATGGGGGGATAAAATCCTGGGGGCAGAGCAGCATGGGTTGGCGGTTGGACTGGACCTGAAATCACCAACTGGAGCAAGCTGCAGAGGAAGAAGAAACATGCCTCAGTGGTGGATGGGTTAGCATCGCTCCCTGCCCAGCTTCTGTGAAGAATGGCACACTTCCTTACTTGTTATGCGGCAGCCCAGAGCACACTGTCCTTAGATTCTCTGAAAGCAGAGGACAGAGTAATTAGAATAAGGGCTAAACCCTGACATGGTCCATCTGTTGTGTTGCAATTGCCCCACCCAAGACTGCCCCAAATGACCTAACAGAAGACTGCAGGAACATAAGGGAAATTAGAAGGAGCAGATCTGGAAATAGAGGCGTTCCACTTTGTCCCCCTCTTTCCTCTGTTCAAAAGCTTCCCCTCGGGTTGACCACTCCCTCAAATACTTACCTCTTGTCCAAAGCAACACTCCAGAGGCCATGGCCACCTGCAAGATCTGGGCCAGTCGGTCCAATGCCAGCTCAATCTCCTTGGCTGTGTGGAGAGGGTTCAGCTTGTCAGAGAGAAGGCGGACATCCTCCACCAGGGACGCCATTTGCTCCCCAGTCACCAGCCCAAGGCGTCCATACAGGTTCTTCTCGGTCAAGTGCCCCTGAAGCAGCATCAGCACCTGAAGAATGCTGAGGTGCAGCTTGGAGTACAGCAGGTGGCAGTCCCTGTCAAAGCTGTCTGGAAAGTCCATCTTCCCGCCAAGAGTCCCATTGGAGGGAGGTGGCTTTCGTCTCTTGTAAGCCAACGGAGCTTTCACGCACCAGCAGATCAGGCCACAGAGTGGGGTGAGCTCCAGAAAGCCAATGGGTGGGCTTGTTACAATTGGTGTGTTCAGAAAGGTGATCAGGATCAACCGGGGGTCTTCGAAGATCCAGGAGACGACCATCTCCAGCAAATCAGGGGAAGGGATGAGGTCATCTGGAAAGGGCGGTAAAATGTTGATGGGGAGGTAGATGGTCAACATGAGGCGTGGCTAACGTATGTAGGGATTGTTGGGTGGAAAACAGATTTGGATTTTTAAAAATCTTACCTTTATTAATTTTATAAGTAACTCAAGGCAGTGAACATAACCAATGCCCCTTCCTTCTATTTTTCACTCAACCACAACCCTGTGAGGTGGGTTGGGCTGAGAGACAGCGACTGGCCCAAAGTCACCCAACCAGCTTTTGTGTCCCGAGGGAGGCCTAGAACTCCCTATTGCCTGGTCTCTAGGCCAGCATCTGAACTATTGAACCAAAATGGATCTGAGGTCTAGAATGGTTTCTGTTTATGTATTCTAGAACTGGACATTAGCTTCCCCTTCCTTCCAGATGCTGTCACTGCCACTGTTTGTCACAGCATTTCAACAACAGTCACATTTATTTCACTACAACTAGTGAGAACCTCTGCGTACCATCTCCCTGTGAAACACCCAAGGCAGCTAATAATGCAGAAAAGTTAATGAAGACCGAATAACTGTGTCAGTGAAACAAAACGAACACAAACACTCATACAACTGGCATTTGGTAGGCCAGAAGAGCAGACTATTCAGCCACCTCAAAGTACCTACCAGGAGGGTGGGTGCACACAAGCACTCACTGCAGCAATAGGGATCCCCGGAAGGAGCCTTGGAGTCAAGGGCAAGGTGTGCCACCCCCGGCCCTGCCGAGGAATCTGCAGGCCTTTGTGCAGCCAATTACGAAGTCCCAGCCTGGCGCATGCATTATGACCAGCCGGGACTCTCACAAGGACGCTGAATATGAGCAAGCAGCCCCTGCATCCCTCCAGCAGCACAGAGGATGGTACCTGAGGACAGATCGTAGAGCATGGCAACGGCAGTGATGAACTGGCAGCAGAATCGAGGGCTGGCGCTGAAGATGTGCCCGAGGGTCTGGACAGAGCCGGGCCCCAGGCTGCAGTAGTCGTCCACCAGCGCCCGGGCCAGCCTCACGCAGTAGATAGCCGGGGTGCGCTGCAAGAGAGGGGCCAGGCCTGGGTCAGGGTTAGGCCAGCTGGCCCGCCCGCCCGCCCACCTCCCGGGGTCGCACCTGCAGCCAGGAGGCCACGCACTCGAGCACGGGCACCCGGCAGACGGCCACGGCCACGGAGACCAGCTTGCCCAGCAGCGCCATGCGGCTGTCGTCCGCCTTGTTGCCCTGCGGGGCGAAGAGCGCCGAGAAGACCACCTGCCGCACCGCCTCCTTGCTCTGCTCCTGGAAGTAGCCGCAGAGGGTCTCCAGCAGCTGCAGTTCCTGCACCGCCGTCAGCCTCTGCGGGCACAGCGGGGGCGTCAGGCGCGCGGACCCTCCCCCCCACGAAGCCCCCCCCCGGATCCCCCGCCCTCCCACCTTGGGCTGCGCCCCGCCGCGCTCCTGCAGCGCCTGGAAGACAAACTCCTCCAGCAGCTCCACGGGGCCCGCGTCCCCGGCCGGCAGCGCCGCCGCGCTCTGCAGCTGCCCGCTGACCAGCACGTCCAGGTGGTAGAGCGCCTCCTTGGCGGCGCTCAGCGCGTCCCGGCGGAGCAGCGCGTGCCGGACCTCGCTCATGGCCGACCTCCCCGCCGCCACCACCCCCGCCGCCGCCGCCGCCGCCGCGCGCGCGACGGAGGCCCGCCCGGGCCAAAAAGGGCGGAGCTCCGCAGCGACCCCTGTCGGCAGCGCCGCCCGTCCGCGCGCACGTGCCCCCCCCAGCTGCGTGTCAGCGGGGGGGGGCCACAAGGGTCGCGGTGGGTGGGATGCCAGCCCGCCCGCCCACCGGGAAGCCGAGAAGGGCGCTTCCGAGCCTCCCCGCGATGCCTCGGCCTTCTTGTTTCTGCCGTTCCGCCCCTGCCGACCTCTTGGGATGCTGCCACGCTGGCCGGCTTGGCTCAGGAGCTGAGAAGCCGGCAGGTGCCCTTCAAGTGCCCCCCCCACCCCCCCACCCCCGAGGCCTTGGCCGGAGTTGCGGCCGCCAGGAGGGAGAGCGCTGGGCGAGGAGCTCCAGCCCAGAGGGTCAGGGGAGGCCCGCCGTTGCTCCTTGAGAGGCTCCCCCTTGACAAGGTGGGCAGCGCAGCGCCCTCAGTTCCCTTCGCAGGAAGCCCCTCAGCCACCCTCCCCACCTGCTGGCTCAGGCCTTCTTTTTCTTTTTCAGCCGGGCCTTTTCCCCCAGGTCGTGGATGAACACCGATCCACATGATGGGACGCAGCAGCCCCATCGAACTGGAGGGTGTCAGTGCCCTCTTTGTGTCCTGCCACCTTTGCTCTGGTCTTTCACATGGGCACTGGGCATTGGTGTTAAAGTGGTTGGTATTAGAACAGGGCCCTATCACTTAGGAAGTTTTCCCGCATTTTCTGTGCTGTTGGGGCAATGCCCATCTGCCGTCGGACCATATCGCTGCTGACGTGGCCAAGAAGGGACATGCTCAATGCCAACACCTGTTCAGATAAGAAACAGAATAAACAGCTGCCAAGGCCAGGGGTCCAGCCTATTTAAGGGAGCTGGAAATCTGCTACCCCACTAGCAGAACCGGACCTGTGCAGGTAAGGAGCAACCCTGTCCCTCCTGGAACAGATTTCGAAGTCCTCCTTTGGCTGACACAGAGCATCAGGACAGCAGCACTGTGGGTGAGATCTTTCTGACCCTCAGAGTTTGGCTGGACAGAGGGAGCAGGATGCTCCCACTTAGACATCACCTGCCTCCTGAGCCCACCTAAAGAGTCAGTTGAGGTAGTAGTGAATGTGCTGGCCTAAAAACCAAGAAAGGGTGTTTGGCCTTCAGTGCCTCTAAGGTTGGTGCTTTTGTCCCCCAGTTCTGGCATGCCTGTCCACGCTTTTGCCTGTCTGCCCTACCTGCCTGCCAGGAAAACCGGCCCTAACTATTGGATGCAGCAGTGCTGCCTTCAGAAATTCCCAGCCAGAGGACAACAGTCTGTCCAAAATCCTCCTTGGGGGAGAAATGTTCATTTCCCAGCTTGCTTTTAGCCCACCCACTCCTTGGCTGAGATGCTCATAACCATAACTGGGGCATCCAACTCTGCCAGCTAATCAAGTGAAAACCTTCCAAATTTACTTGACTTTCCCCAGGGATGGTGATGTGCCCTCCCCTGCTCCACGTGTAAGTTTCCAAATTCCAATGAAGTGCCCCCTCCTGCAATTTGCAACAATTCTGTGACATATGTGAATGTATGAAGTTATGGAGTGTGGAAAATGCCCCTGTTGAATCAAGCGAATTCCCTTTGCATTTGACCTGCTGCAGAGGTTCATGCCTCTACAAGCATCGTGCCAGGCCAGCTTTCTTTTTCACCCTCTTTGGATAGTCCTATCAAAGCACCAGGAATGCTTCTTGGTTGCCCTGAAGTGGAATGGCAGAGAGTGCAGAACCCAGCTGCCTCCCGGGGCAGTGTCAGTGTCGCACACTCCTTGCTCCCTTCTCTCCTACAGGACAAGGCCATGCACACCCTCTTGCTGGTGCTCCTTGGGGCGGCTTCCTTCTTGCAGCTCACCCTCTCCTTGAGAATTGGTGCTTTCAACATCAAGACTTTTGGGGACAGAAAGCTCTCCAACGAGACCATCTCCAGCTTCATTGTCAGAGTGAGTCCTTCTGAACACACTGGGGAAACTCCTCTGGCAGCCTTGCCCATCGTCCCCTCATGCCCATTCATGGCCCAGGAGTAGTGTTCCTTGGGTTGAGGTCCCAACTGCCTCAGAGCTCGCCTACCCCATTTGGCCATCACTCTCTCTCACCCTGCTGAGCCAAAGCTGCCTGCCCTCGGCTGCTGCAGACAGAGGGGTTCCTCTGCTTTGCCCCTCCAGGTACTGACCAACTACGACCTTGCCCTGATCCAGGAAGTCCGAGATGCTGACCTGAGTGCAGTCAAGAAGCTGATGCAGCTACTCAATTTGTGAGTTTCACTGCTGCTGACTGGAACAAAGCCCCTTTTGGAGGCAAAGCAGAGAGTGGAGCCCCCCTCCCCCAATAAGCCCAGGGAAGGAGAGCAAAGTACTAGCAAACACTTTTTCCAGGGGGGTGGATTTTTCCTCTGGGGACCCTTGAGCAAGTACAGAGTTCAGCTGGCCTGGTGAAGATGACACACACACACACATACTTCCATAATCTTTTCTCAACCAGAGCATCGCCAGATCCCTTTGGCTACCTGATCAGCAAGCCTCTGGGGCGCAACAGCTATAAGGAGCAGTACCTCTTCATTTACAGGTGAGGCCTCAGGTAGGTCCCAGATGGCAACATCACCCGTGCAGCTGCCAAAGAGATCCTGAAGATCATTGCTGATCTTCTGCTGCCAATCAATTTCTGGATTGCAGCAAGTCACCTTTTGCTCACTGTTCTGTGCATTTTTCTCTCTCTTTCGCACACACACGCCAGGCTTGCCCCCCCCCCCATCCCTCTGCTCCTCCCCCTTCCTCACCCACCCAGTAGTGGGGGAGGACAAGAGCCACCAGAGGGGGAGAAACCAGTGGCTGCTCTTCTCTTGGCCCAGGCAGGCCAGGGTCTCTCCAGTGGAGAGCTACTATTACAATGAAGACTGTGAGCTCTGCAGCAACAACACCTTCAGCAGGGATCCTTTCATTGTCAAATTTGCTGTCCCTCAAGCAGGTGAGCAGCCTTGTGGCCCTGCTGGACTTCTCAGGTGACCTATAAGCTTGGCAAGCCAGGCTATGACTGACCGGCATCTTGGTACGGTTCAGTGCAGCAAGCAATAAAGGCTGGTGCAGGACAGCCCTCCTCAAAAAGGCAAGCCAAGCAACTTCTGGGGGAGGGGCAGCCCCACCCAGAAGTCCACAGGAAGCACCTGGCAAAGGGAAGCATTTGGGCTGGGGGGATGGTCTTTTCTGCAAACCACCGTCTCTGTTTGCCAACCCTCCAGTGGTGAAAGAGCTGATCATGGTGCCCCTGCATGCATCTCCTAAAGCTGCAGTGACCGAGATTGACTCTCTCTACGACGTCTACCAGGATGTGAAATACAGGTGGGGGGCCACAGTAAGTGCATCCCTTGGAGGGCCTTCAGGGCCCCTGCCCCTGCTAACACAAAGATGGAGAGCTGCGGGCTGGTGGAACAGTTGCCATCCACCCTGGTGCCGAACAGACACATCCTAATCTTTGCCCTGGCAGGATGTCCTCCTCCTGGGAGACTTCAACGCCGGCTGCAATTATGTCCAGGAAGAAGACTGGCCCTCCATCCGTCTGCGCTCCAGCAAGGACTTTCAGTGGCTCATCCCAGACACGGCAGATACCACGGTGACCAACACTTTCTGTGCCTACGACAGGTAGGAGGCAGACGGGGAGATGGCAGGCAGCCTTTCCTTGCCACCTCCCACACAGGCAACCACGGCTGGCACTGACCAGTCTTATCCCCAGCCAGGGCTAATCAGAGGCCACAGAGTGTTTACCTGCCAAGTTCCTAGGAGGAGCATACTCTTATTTGGACAGGTGGCCAGCAAGGACTTCCTTCCCCACCAACTGGCACAGTCCTGTTTTAAAACAACCCCCCTTGCTTCCTACTTGGTTAGCAAACACACCTCCAGTTCCCTTCACAAAGCTTTCAGCTCTCGCTGAGCTTCCGGTCAGCCTCGGCCTTCTTTTGCTCTTTTCCAATGGTGTCCGGCTGCAGGATTGTGGCAGCAGGTTCAAAGCTGAGAGAGAGCATCCTGCCTGGAACAGCCAAAGTGGACAACTTCCAGAAGACCCTGAAGTTGAGCTACAAGGATGTGAGAGTTCCTTTGCAACCTTGGGGGGGGGGGGGGAGAGAGAAAAAGGAGGGGTGAAACATCTGGCAGGGATCAGGAGGGCTTGTCTGAACCTGAAAACTGCCTCCATCCTGGAACACACCCTGGGCCTCACTGGCCCTTCCCAGGAGGAAAAAACCCTTTTGGGAGTTGAAACAGTTTGAGGCAACGGGACGAGAACTGCATTTTGGGCATGACTCCGGGCTCTGCCACCCTCCCCACTTCAGCCCAAATCTTTGTGTGGGAAACACATTATGGAAGGTTTGCTTTGCAGCTGGCTGCCCATTCTTGGACACCTTTCACACAACAGCGCTGAGTCTGATCCAGAACTTGGGCCCCTGCTCTGATATGCTTTTGCCCTTGGCAGGCTTTGGCTGTAAGTGACCATTTTCCAGTGGAGGTGACCCTGAAATCCACCTGAACCCCCAGGCCCAGCCAGCCAGTTCAGAGAAGTTCAGAGATTCCCTCGGAGCCCAGCACAGCTCCCTTCATAGGCCTGGGAGACGAGCAGAATGTCAGCAGGCTCTCTTGCTGACAAACGGAAGCTTAAATAATAAAAAGATTAGCTGCATTCAAATGCTTTTATGGATTTGATGAGTGACAGCGAGCTGCCAAATGAGAAACATTCACAGAGAACAAATGAGCACCTGGAGAACATGAATGGCTCCCGGCTGCTGAAAAGGTGCCTCTGCCTGGCCATCCCCCTCCTTGCAGCCAGAGACTGTCCAGACCCTTCTGAGCCCATGAACTGTGCAGACGGCAGCCGTGCAGCCTGTCACCACCCTGGCATTGGAACCCCCACACACACACACAACACACACACACCCCGAAGGGTGCCACTAGGTGCCTTAATCCTTCAGGCTGGCTGCCTGTGCCAAAAGGAGCGGAGGGGCTACCTGCACCAGTCCTTGCCGCCTTGGCTGCTCCTCAAGAATCCTCGCCCCTGGCAGCCCCTTGAGGAGGCCAAGCCCAGGTCCTTAGCCTGACTCCAATGCCTCAAGAGATGGGGAAACTCCAGGGCTGCTATTGGCCATTCACGGGGGGCCAAAAGGAGGTGCAGCACACGCTGGGTCCAGAGATTGCGGTCTGTCCAGCCTTGAAGCAAGCCGAGGGCTCTTTCCCAAGGCCACTGGTATCCTGTTGAGCAGCCAATTGTACAAGGTGCAGCAGCCACAGCAATTGTGAAAGATGGCTGGCCATTTCCAGCTTTTCTCATCAGTCAGGTCTACTATCCCCCTCAGCCAGCATCCACCCTACTTCTCCTGGGCTTGTCCACCTGTCAGGCAAATGGGCATCTTGGCAACAAAGGCTGGATGCACACATCATGTGAGAGTATAGTTTACTCTGGATACCACAACTGAATTAACTGTAATGCAAGGATAACCCACCCAGACTGGGTTCACGTGAGACACAAAGCAGCTACACCGTGTGTGCATTCCAAGGGTCGGTCTGGTTGGACATCTCTGAACAGGCTCTGCTGAGCTCCCAAAGGTTACCTGGCCTCCCTTAGGCACTGCTCTTTGGAACTGAGGGCTTGGTCCCCAAACTCTGCTTCAGATGGGGATCCTTCTCCCTGCCTGGGAAAAGCAAGCAGGGGGCACCTCCCCTCCTATCCCCAATGGGCATTCACACCCCACTTCTGCCTCCACTGACCCCAAGGACAGGATGCTCTCCCCTTTGTCTTCCAAGGCTGCTGTTTGAGTTGCTCTGCAGTCCCACACCAGCCAGCTTCTTGCATGGCATGCGCAGCCATCCTGCGGCTCAGCATGTTTTCCACATTCCATTCTAAAACTGGGAGAACATTTCAACCAATTTTAAAATCTGAGTGACATTTTGTTCCATAATTGATAAGTGGGCAAGGGGCAGAGAGTCTTCAGCTAAAATCCAACTGGTAAAAGTTCTTGGCAAACCTCCATGCTTAGCAAGTTCAACCTGTTGACCATCCAAGAGTTGAGCAAGGGCTTTGTGTGGGAAGGGAGGAAGAGCAAGCCCTGCCCACAGCTTCTGCAGCTGTGATGAGCCAAGAGCTACCGAGGCTTTCCAGGGTGGAGTCAGCAACACCCAGAGCATCCTCTCCACCCCCACCAGGGCAGGGCCCTTGCATCACAGCAGCCAAGTGGTGGGGGTGGGGGGGTGGAGGCATCGCTTCTCCCCTTAATACCTGGCGCAGTGTCAATCTGAGGGAGAAGCCGGGTGCACCTGTGCTGAGAGGGAGTCTAGAGGCTCTGCCAAGCCACCTTTGGACTCAGTTAAAGGTAGGTACCTTCTTAGTGGAAGCCTTTGAAGCTCCCTGGCTCTGCCCTTTGGGGAGGGAATGGCCATTTCTCATTTCTTGCTTCCTCTTCTTTGGGGGTCCCTTCAAGGAAATAAACTGCTGGTTGGATTGGCACAAAGGTTTTGGAGTTCAGAGTGGCAAAACTTGGCAATAGCCAGCAGCTGGGGCGGCTCAAATGAAGCATGCACTCTCTCTAGAGAGCCCTAGAGTGCTCTGCACCAGAAGCCCTCTGTTGTAGGGGGCAGCCCAAAGACGGAGCTGCAGTCCAGCGGCAAGGGAGGCAGCCGAGCACAAAGAGAAGCAGGGCCAGCCGCTTCCCCCAAGTGTAATGAGTGGGAGAGGAACAGAGCATGGCTGCCCACAAAAGAACTGGGGAAGTGAAGACGGGCAGTGTAGCAGAATGACCAGCTTGAGCTCACATCCTTTAATACATTACTGAGCTGGCTTGTTTGGATTTATTGTGAGTCATAAATACGCACTTTAAGTCAGATGACTTCAAGCCCCAATTCAGTGAAATTGGGCTTTTTTGGTCTTCTCTGCTGAATCTCTAAAGAGGCCAGAGATGCTGTCTGGAGAACAGAGCAGATGGTTAGGGGAGCCATGATCCAGGGCCACAAAGCCGGGGCCCAGGGACTGTCTCAGGCTCTCCATTTGGGGAGGAACTGGGATGAGCTGCACGTGGTCAGGCAAACAAGATTCCCAGTCTGCGTTCTTGAGAAATTCAGGAAGATCCGGGCTGACTTGAAAAGAGCCCCAGGGAACCCAGCACTGTTCCTGTCTCAAGTGACCCAAGGGGAGTGTCAGGGACGCTTCTCAGACAGTTTTCTGCTCTTGCATCTCATGGATTGCATTGGAAACACACCTCAAGTATGAAAATGTACAGAGTAACCGAGAGCCATTTGTGTGCTGTCAGTGCAGTCCCACAGGTTGGGAAAAGCCACCACAGCAGCCGACTGTGAAGTCAAATTGTGAGTAGCGGCTCTCCACCTTGTCCACACCCCTCTTCTCTCCCCCCCCCCACGCTTTCAGGCAGCAGCATGAAACTAGCAGCTGTATTCCCTGGGCTGGTCCTGATGTTCCACACAGCAGCGGCACTGAGAATCTCTGCCTTCAACATCCGGAGTTTTGGAGACACCAAACTGTCAGACCAGAGTGTTTCCAAAATTATTGTGAAGGTGAGGGCAGGTAACTGTCCATAGCTCCTGCATTAGGAGTCAGATAGCAGGCTGGCTCAGAAGCAGACAAAGGTGACTTGTCAATAACCACTAGGCATCAAAGCCAAGTGGAACATGCCTGCTCAGAGGCAGTGATGCTGAAAAGTATGTTGGGAAGAAGGGCTCTGCCAGAGGTCTGCCTGTGGGGGCTGCTGGCTCCCATCTGGTTAGGGGGCCTTTCTGCTCACCTTCCCCGCCAACACCTGCCATTCACACCCAAGCTGTGCTGGCCCATTTCAGATCCTGTCCCGGTACGACCTTGTCCTAGTGCAAGAGGTGAGGGATGACAATCTCAGCGCAGTCCAGGAACTGGTGGAGCGACTCAACAGGTAACGAAGCAGGTTGGAGTCAGCAGGACAAAGAGTGAGTCTTGTGACTGGTTTTCTCCCTTGCCAAATGCACTCCCAGGGGCGAAATGGCTCCCTACTGGTTTACACAGCAAGGACTGCAGAAAGAACTCTGGGCATGTTGTGATTCCTGCCCAGCCTTGGAAAAAAGACTTGGAATGCTGAAAGGGCCAGCCTGAGATGGGAGGGGGGGTTGCTTGGTTGCCCTGTTCAGACCACAACCCTGGGGTTCTTGTCTTGCAGGGCCTCCAAGCACTCTTACGACTATGTGATCAGCAAGTCATTGGGCCGGGAGAACTACAAAGAGATGTATCTCTTCCTGTACAGGTAGGGCTTGCAGGTGCCCTTCTCAGAAAGCGAGCTGGACGAATCAAAGATCGTTTAATCCGGGATTCAGGCAAAGCTTCTGAGGTTTCTCATTTTGGGAGCTGGCCCCTTTCTCACTCCTCTCACTGCCTCGGCTTCCCTTCCAGGACACAGAGCTTCTCTCTTGTGGACCAGTATCAGTACCCCAACCCCGACAGCACCTTCAGCAGGCCTCCATTAATCGTGAAGTTTGCTGCTTCTGGCTCAAGTGAGTAAAGCCAAAGGCTGGGCTAGCTTTATACCAGATTAAGAGGGGGCATTTCCTGCAGCCCAAACCAGGGAACAAACCAGATTAAGGAAGGAATGCTCTGGGGAAGTAGACAGGAGGCCAAGGGTCCAGATTCTGCTCTGCACCTGCCGATTCTGTTCTCTCCTGGGGATAATCATGGGACCAATGCCATTTGAGGCACTGACTTGGTTCTTTTGCAGAAAACGAGCTGGTGCTGGTGCCCCTTCATACACCCCCAAGTGAGGCTGTGGCAGAAATAGATGCTCTCTACGACGTCTACTTGAAGATCATTGACAAATGGCAGACTGATGTAAGCAGCTGGGCCCCACAGGGTGAGCAGAGGCCCAACGCCTCGCTGTGTGTGCTGCATGCAGAGAAGCCATTCTTCAGGACACGTTTTGGCCCACGCAGAGGCTTCTGATGGATCTACTCATCTGCTTTCTCCAAACTTGCCTCCTCCAGAAGTGCAGGGAGTCACTGTCATACTCTGGAGGATGCCAGGAGGGAGGAGGCTGGTGTGTTGCAATCTTAATGAAAGTAACACCAGCCTTTATTGTCGCAACTGGATGGCTGGGAGAGGGCGGGGAAGAGTTAATCAGAGCAGCTAGCTGGCCATCCAGAGGCAGGGAGAGCCCCGACCAGGGCAGATCCAAGAAATGCACAAGAATTCAACCTCCACACCCTTCCCATAACCTGTTGCTTGGCAGAACATTATGTTCCTCGGGGATTTTAATGCCGATTGCAGCTATGTGGGGAGAAAAGACTGGAACTCCATCCGTCTGCGCACCAGTGAGGTTTTCAAGTGGCTCATCTCGGATGACATAGACACCACCGTGGGCAACTCCAATTGTGCCTATGACAGGTGAGGAGGGCAGTGGCCCTTCACAAATGAAAGCAACAGCTCTCTGGTTCCCAGGACGACCATGCATTAGAGCCCAATTGTCCCTGGACGATTTCCCCTTCTGACTCCCCAAAGACCCTCTTGCAAAGGGATGCATCACCAAGGAAAGCTCTTCTTCACTGGCATATTTTTGCTTTTAGAATTGTTGTGAGCGGTTCAAAACTAAGGAAGTGGATTGTGCCCAAGTCCGCTAAAGTGTTTGACTTCCAGAGGGCATTCAAGCTGAGTCAAGAGGAGGTAAATTTTTACCCTAGAAGCCCTGACAATTCTTCAACTTGTCTAGTGTTCTAACTTAAGGCCCAGAAAGATGCCAATCTACATCTAAGGACTATTCCTTAAAAATATTCCCTACCTTCTGTATATTTCAGATCCCAGGCAGAGAATAAACAGTCAAAAGAACTCCAGTGATTTGAAGTGTAATCACACTTGTCCTGGTGTCCATCTTCTGGTTGTGGATGGGGGGGGGGGGGGAGTGTCACAAAGGCTCTTTTTGCACTTCTACCCAATGCGGACACCTCAAATCAGGGTTGCAAAATCAGATCTTGGGTGCTCCATGCCCTGAATCATGCAAGCAGCCCTTCTAGTGATTTCAGTTCTGCTCCACGTCTTTTTTGTGCTTGTCACAACCACCTCAGGACTGCCCCAGGGGCAGCTTGACCATTCAGAGCCAGATATATCAGGGTTCTAAGTAACTGGGCAGCCAAGCTCCTAATACTGAGCTCAGGGGGTCTCTGCCTGCTGTCCCAGAGTTCCAGCCAGCCTCCTTATGCTATCTTAAGGGGCACCCTGACTTTTCCTGCTTTCTCCTTATTGCAGGCTCTGGCTGTTAGCGATCATTTCCCAGTGGAAGTGGAGCTGACGTCCTCCTGAAGCTCTCTGTTACAAGGCTGCTCAGCCTCACAAGGGTGGGAGAGTGGGGATGCAGGGCTTCTTGCCACGGCAGTTGCCAGCACCACACATCCTGCCTTGCAAGTCACCTCTGGATTTCCAGTGACTTGGATTCCTGCTGGGCCTTGTGTTGACTGGGACCTGGAATCCTGAAGAAACGGCTTCTTTGAAGTTTGTGAGCTGGAAATTTGCTTGAACGTCCTACTGCTTCAGCCTGAGTGGCAGTCGCTACATCCAACAAGAGTCCATCTTTCATATTCTTTTTCTGCTGGGTCTCCCCTGTCTCCCTCTCCTTTCCAGCCCCTGCTAAGCCAGAGGCAAGAGGACGCTAGAACGGCTAGGATGCCTGCTTCCTGAGCCAGGCCTCCTTCCAGCCATCTGGACAGGGTCCTTCCACACAACTGGAGGGGGTCCAAACGGGAAAAGTTGCGGTGGGGACTGGAGATATATAGCACAAATCCTTACCTGGCTACAAAAGTCTTTTGAGAACTCTCAGACCTTAATGCTCAGCTTAACCTACCTCATGTAATGATGAGTTGTGCAACTATGCCTATAGCTTTTGGACAAAGAGTATAATTAAAAAAATACTAACTCAGCAAAACAGTTAAGTTCCGTTTTTTAACAGTAGAGCCATCTATTCAGAACTCAGCAGAACTCAAAGGAATTTTTGCTCAGGGTGGGGAGTACAGGACAAATAAGTCATCTGGAAAGGTTTAAAAGCCATTCAAGCTGCTCAGGCAAGGCAAACTCTCCCCCCACCCCCGGGTCCCATAACTGATGAGAACAATCCCCGTCCAAATAAAGCAGCTTGAGCAGCTCTTGAGAACATGGAAGTCACCCCCAGAGGAGAAACTGCTTTAGAGAATCAGTCCCTAGATCTGGATTCCCCAGACTGGAAACAAGAAACCAGTCAAACAGAACATCACACACATAAACTCGGAGAGTTTCTAGCAGTGGCCATTCACAGCGTTTTACTCATACAACCAGATGCCCCAATGGGTGCCCTTGCTTCCCCACCCACGGCCACCCCAGGAGCACCGCACAGCAACCCCAATCCTCTGATGCACTTGGGCTACTATAGCACAATGAGGGGCCACTAGTGTGCAAAACGTCGAGTTAGAAAAGGCGGTCCAGGCAAAGCCCACAGAGGCAGCCAAGTACAGGCAATGGGGTGGCCAGAGCAGCCATGGCAGCCTTGCTCGCCTGGCACAGATGACTCAAAGAGATCCAAAGGCATCCACACCAGTCTCTACTGTAAGGATTTATTGGTAACTGGCAGTCCACCTGTTCCTTACGAAGACCGAAAGCTAAGCGGCCCCGGGTGGCTTAGCTGCCTCCCCGCAACCATTTCTAACCCATCTAGCCACCCGCTGAGCCCTGCAGTCCAAACTCCAGCAACAAGCTAGGCAAAGGCCATTAAAGTCGTACACCACACGTTCAGTCTACCAAGGCCTGAGGACAGAGTGGGGCAACCATGAGGCTGCCAGGGAGAGCCCTCAAGCTCTAATAAGAAGAAAGGCTCTCACACATACCCCTCAGGCCCTCTTTTGTTTCAACATCTCCATGTACTTCTGGAGAGACTTCTGAATAGCATCTCTGGAAATAAAGCGCACAAAGTCCTGGACGTCAGCCTCGCGATGCATCAGCAGGTGGTCAAGAGTTTGCTTCCGTAGGGCAGACTTGGAGAGCTGTCGGGCGTGATCTAGGCACAAGGATGGGAAGAGTAACAAACAGTTACTCTCACCGAGGCAGTTAGATTCCGCCTAGCACGAGGCAAGGAGTGGGCTGGCTCGAGTCCTGACCTCAGGCAGGAGACTGGGCCTGGGTGTCCCACCTGGAATGGCCAGCCATTGGGCCATGACTTCTGCAGCTCTGGCTTGGATCTTCTCTTCAGGCACTAACTCGTCCACAAGGCCAATTTTGAGGGCTTCTTGTGGAGAATACAGCAATCCCAGCTGGAGAGAGCGCTCGGTGGCCCTGTGGCCAACAGTGTTCAGCAAACAGTCCTTGAACCTGGGTGCAAGAGAGACATTTAGACAGAAGTGTGCTCCAGCTAGCTACTGGAGCCAAACCAAAGCTGGTCTGGCCTAAAAATAGATCTATGAGCCCACGAAAGATCCTGCTGTTTGCAGTTTCTTCCACACCTCACCAAAAAGGGGCGACTATGCCCAATCTCGACTCATTTGGACCAATGCTGTACTTCGGATTGTCAGCCATGATGCGGTAGTCGCACGCCAAGGCCAAGAGGCAGCCTCCCGCGGGGCTCGAACCCTGCAAGGAACAGAGCTGAGTCGGCCCACAAGCGGGTGGGGAGGGGGGCCGGGCTTTCCCGTCAGAGGGCAGATGGGGCAGCGGGGCCGGCTTACGTTGATGGCGGCCACGGTGGCCAGACGGCTGCCGTAGAGGAGGATCCAGAGCTGCTGCAGGGCCCTCCAGAACTCACCCAGGCGCTCCTCGCTCCGCCCGCACATCTCCGTGATGTCCAGCCCGGCCGTGAAGATCCCGGGGACGGCCTGTGGGGAAGGCGCCAGGGTCACTCCCGCTTTCTCGGCCGGCCAACTCCCCACGCCGCCCGCCCCGACCTACCGAGCTGAGGACGAGGCCGCGGCAATCCCGGCGGTCATCCAGCTTCTGCAGCGCCAGGCAGAGCTCGGTCAGCAGCGCCAGGCTCAGTCCGTTCACCGGCGGCTGCTGCAGCCGCACCGCCGCCACGCCTGCGGGGAAGGGCGCGTCAGAGCCCGCGCAGACCCACCCGCCCGCTCACTGCCCCGGGCCGCCCTGCCCACCCGCGCGCTCGTCCAGCTCCAGCAGCACCGGGCTGGTCCCGCTCATCCGGCGCCTCGGCCCCGCGGGGAAGGCCAGGCGAGTCAGCAGGCGCGGAAGGACCGCCCGGCCCAGCAGCCCCGCCGCCAGTCTCGCCGCCGCCATCTTGCTCGGGAGGGAGCGGGGCGAACCATCGGCCCCTGGGACAGCCCACCGAAGGGACGGGAGCTCCTGAGCATGCGCGGGACGCGACGGCTCTCCGGTCACGTGCCCGTGACGCGACTGCGTGCTGGGTCGCCGCGTTTGTTTCCGGAAGTGCTGGCGCGGCCGTGGTGGGGGCGACCCGGCGCCAGGCGGGATGGAGATCACCCGGGGCAGTGAGTGGCGGGCGGGGGAGGGGGGGGGGAGGGGGAGGGGAGGGGCGGCGCCCCCCCCGGCTGACCCTCGCTCTGTCCGCAGATTTCAAGAGCGCGCTGGGCACCGTCTACGAGGCCGTGGAGGACGCCGATTTCCTGGCCATCGACGGGGAGTTTTCAGGTACCGCGGTTGAGCCTCGGGATCCCCCCCCCCGGGCCACGAGCCCCGCTCGCCCCGGCCGACGCCTCAGGACTTGCTCTGCTTGCAGGCATCAGCGACGGCCCGTCCGTGAGCGCGCTGACCAACGGCTTCGACACGCCCGAGGAGCGGTACCAGAAGCTGCGGAAGGTGAGCGGGCGCCGGAGGGGGAGGCGGGAGTGGCGCCCCCCCTCCGTTGCAAAACCTCTGGGGCGCGCAGTTTCTCTGAATGAATATCTGCTTGCTTAGAATTTCTGTTCGTTTCTTTTTCCACCCAGCATTCCATGGACTTCTTGCTCTTCCAGTTTGGCCTATGCACTTTTAAGTATGATCACACAGAATCTAAGTATGTCCTTTTCTTGGTTTTTAAAGTTAAGTATGCTGGCATGCCTAACTTGTAAACTGATTTTCAACTATGTTTTCTTTCAGGTATATCATGAAATCATTTAACTTCTATATTTTTCCCAAACCTTTGAACAGAACATCACCAGATGTCAAGTTTGTCTGTCAGGTATATATGTATTTCCCCCCACTCTGATTCAAAAATAACAGAATCCAAAGCAAAATCTTTCGCTACTAATCTCACACAAACGCGGTGCTGCGAATTGCATAATGTTTTATTTATCATTCGGAAGACAGAGTATAAATTATTTTTTAAAGTTTTTTGTTAAAATCAGAAGGATCTTATCAATTTGAGGAAAAGTTTCATAAACGTGAAGTGGCTGCAGGGGAAAGTATTTTGTTCTTTGCGCTCTCAGTACCTCTGTGCCACCCACAGATGTGGTTTCTAGCCTGATGTTGGAGGAAAGGTAAATTGCCTTTTCCTTGTGCCTTGTGTCAAGGCCGGCAGATTGTAATTGTATTGCTTTGTCAAATGAATAAAGTGTACATAGCCCACCATGAATTGGCATTTTTAGTAGTGAAAATTAATTTCATTAGATTAATGTCATTTCTAGAATCATCTATAAATCTATTTTCCTGTGTTTCTTCCAGAGCTCGAGTATAGATTTTTTAGCAAACCAGGGATTTGATTTTAATAAAGTTTTCCGAAATGGTAAGCCTTTTGTAAATATTTTAAAAGTAACTTTGCATTTATCTAGTTGTACCAGTAGCTTCAACTTCTTTCTTTCCAGTATTGTGCAATCTGATCATGGTGAAATAAATTTATGTTTCTGTAATTGTTTGTGGTTAAAGTTTAATTTCCATCATTGAGAATTCTCTTTACCAAGAGAGTTCTATTCCAATGCATCTGGAGAAAACTAGGATAGGAAAGGATGACTAGGTGCCCAGATGTTTAAACGGGAACAGTTTTAAACAGAACTTCATCTGAGTCCCTCCCATGCACTCATCCCCATCTTCCCCCTGTTTTTAAGGTATCCCTTACTTAAATCAAGGAGAAGAAAGACAGTTACGGGAGCAATATAACGAGAAGCGCTCTCAAGCCAATGGGCTGGGGGGCTTGGCATATATGTCACCTGGTGCTGCCAAGCCTCCATCGGCTGTTCCTGAGGATCAGAAGAAGTTCATCGAGAAAGTTGTGTAAGTGAATATATAGTCTCTGCTTGGAGAGGGACTCATAACACCACTGGTAATTGTTGCATTTAGATTTTCAATTATTTCCTGGGCAAGACAAAGTTTTGCCAGGAAGAGGATCCTCCTCCTGTCACTGTCTGCCAGACTGGAAATGGATTTGCAGTTTGTCTCATGCAGTGGGGGAGGCTGATGGAGGCTGACCACCTCAGTACATTTCTCTGGAGCACTTTCAGCCACAGAGGTTGGGCTTTGGGATCCTGCAGGGTGTGGGGCTTTTAAATAGAGTAGTAGCCTTTCACAGGTGTGGTGCCTACAAGGGGCTCTTCAGGAAGATACTAAGTATTTGCCTGCTTAGTATCCAAGGATTCTTTGTTTTTGCTGATGCTACATTTGCGGGGATTCAGTTATGTTGGTTCTTGTTTTACCCACCCACACATTTACTTTGAATTTCTGAAAGCAATGACTTAAATAGTGATTTGCAATAATGTACACAGTGTGGATCCAGTAAATAGTAAAGCTTGCCAGCTCTCGCATTTTGGAGAAGGCAAGCCATTTGTGCACTAGCAGGCGAACAATGGTTCTGTCTTATCTGGGCTGGTGCTATGCCGGTTTCAGACGATGATCCTCCACATTGCGGAAGGAGGCCAGTTGGAAAAAAAAAACAACTTCTGCTTCTCTCCACCTTTTCAGAGAAAGGATAGAAGATCTCCTGCAAAATGAAGAAAGCAGCACCGTGCAGCTGGAGCCTTGCACCGGGTTCGTTCCTCTGGGTCTTGGGCAGAACTTTGAGTGGATGAGGCTGGCTAGGCTGTAAAGAGGAGGCGAAATGGCAACCTTAATATCTTTCTCTTCCTCTCTGTAGATTTCAGAGGAAACTAATCTATCAAACGCTTAGCTGGAAGTGAGTAGTGCCTTCTCCACATCTGGGGAGCCACAGCTGGGAGTGCTGCATTCCTTAGAGGGCAAGCTCTCTGTCTCCTGGGTGGTGTTGATGCAGAGCTCCTGGCCAGGGCCAAAAAGCCAGGCCACCGAGTCTGCTTTCCCTCCGGACATTTTTTTTCTTTTATTCACCAAGCATGGAGTTTAACTGATGTTTCTGTTTCTGATGTTATTGCCAAATGTGGCATTTTCTTCATTATTTTCTTTTCTGCAAACCTAAGGAGGATTATTATTAATCCTTCTTTTTTTCATTTTCACCATAGGTATCCAAAAGGCATCCATGTTGAAACTGTGGAAACAGAAAAGGTGACTAGCTCTGCATTTTCCATCTCACGCTTTGGTAGGACTGGGGGATGGAGGAGAGTTTGTGGGCAGGTGGCAGCTGCTCCTTTGCTGGTCTGATCCTGGGCCAAACCCTTACAAAAGAGAGACCCCCAGTGGGATGGCTCATGCATACGCCTACCACTTCTGAACCTTGGAGCTGAGAAACAATATTTTAAAGTTGCTCTTCCTGGTCTGCTGCCCTCCAGATATGCTGGGGTGGGAACCTGCAAGATTCCCAGGCGCGGAAAATCATGTGAGAAAGTCAGATTGATTCGCCCTCCTCCCCCGCCCAGGAATTTGACGCATGTAACTGTGTAGGAGCGCTCGGTCATTGTGCTCTAGCTTGCTTGTGCCTGCATTAACCTTTGTGGCTCTTAGAAGGAGCGATATATGATCATCAGCAAAGTGGATGAAGAGGAGCGCAAGAGAAGAGAACAGGAGAAGCAAGCAAGAGAGCAGGCAGGTGCCTCCGATGCCTCTGCCGGGCAGGGAGAGGCTGATTCGCAGGAATGCTGGGCCGAACCCGGCAGACGACTCACCCTGGGATTCTCACTTGCAGGAGGAACTGAAAGATGCAGTGGGGTTTTCCCGAGTCATTCACGCCCTTGCAAATTCGGTACGTTTGTTGCCTTGAAATCATTAGGAAAAATATGCATGCCATCAGCAGCTGAAGTTAGTCCGGAATGTTCTCAAACCCAACTTAGCGGGGGGGTGGGGGTGGGGAAGAGAACATGCTCTGCCTATGTTTGAGCACCAGTCTGGCTTGCTTCTCCACAGAGCAAGCTCGTGGTTGGACACAACATGTTGCTGGACGTGATGCACACTATCCATCAGTTCTACTACTCCCTCCCTGAGGTTGGTGGTTTCTTCCTTGCACTGAATTTTGATTTTCCTCAAAAAGTCTCCTCTTCCCTACTCAGTCCAGCAGAGACTCACTTGTTTGGGGCACACATAGACAGGTTGTTCTGGGCAGAAGGTGGGGACCAGCACCTGGCAGAGGATGATGCTCTGCCTCCCAAAGGGACCAGGCAAATTGGCCTGGAATGTCAGTGGCTGCCCATATACTCCTCCCAGTAGTTGATAGTCAAAGGGGAACTGTTTCCCTCTGACATTCCCTCTGCTTTTCCTGTGCTAAAAGAGGGCATGAAGGTGATTGGGGTGAGAGTGGAGGATGCTGAGGATAGAATTGGGTGGAGGCAGTTGATTCACTGTGGTGACCCCTAATGGGATCAGCCAGAAGAAGAAGAAGATTCCCTCTGCTTTTCCCTGGGAGCTTGCTAGGTTTCTTAACTTCCAAAACTTTCTAATTAGAGAGCTCTTAAGCTGGCAACTGTCTGTAGTATTAAAAAAAAAACCCATGCTTTTGGTGGCATCTTAAATATTATATACAACCTTTTCTTTAGCATTGCAACCCTTTCTTTTTTCAAATAAATTAATTGTGCATTGATGTAGTTTACATCATCTCTTTTGGTCTCAACAATCTGATTCCTTTTAAATTTCAGGATTTCAGTGAGTTCAAAGAGCTAGCAACATGCGTCTTTCCAAGGTAAGCGCTTCTGTTTGCTTTTATGTAAGAACATAATAGCAAGCAAGCAATACTTTGGCCACCTAATGAGAAGGAAGGATTCACTGGAGAGGAGCCTAATGTTGGGAACGATTGAGGGCAAAAGAAGAAGGGGACGGCAGAGAATGACATGGCTGGATGGAGTCACTGAAACAGTTGGCATGAGCTTAAATGGACTCCAAAGGATGGTAGGGGACAGAAATACCTGGAGAAACATTGTCCATCGGGTCATGATGGGTCAGACACGACTTTGCAACTAACAACAAAGAACATAAGCAAGTTCAGTTCAGCAGTCTGTTCTCTCAGTGGTCCTCCAACTGTCCAGGGAAGCCCCACCCCACCCCCAGTCCTTCTGCCATCAAGGCTGTGGATGCCCAAAAGCAGCTGAGGTCTCAGTTAAAGTATTGCTACAATCTTCCTATTATGGAACATTTGAACTTAGGAAGATCCTGCTGATTCTTCCTTGGAGTCTTCATATTTCAGGCCTGACATCCCTTATATTTTGAAAAATAATAAATAATATATGTTTTTCAGAATTCATAACTCTAAAATTCTGTTTTACAGGCTATTGGACACAAAATTGATGGCAAGCACTCAGCCATTCAAGGTAGAACATTTGCATTTCATGATAGCACCTGTTAAAGTAGTATTGTAATTAGCAAAGTTAATGAAGTGAAACAGACAGATTAAGTAAGACTGTTTTGCAACGAAGGTAACATACCATTTCTAGAGAACTGCCTTTTTCAGGCCACAGAATGCTGTCCTCCGGAGGTATTGCTGCTTGCCAGAAGGCAAAACTGCTAAGCACAAACGAAAGCTAACCTTCGTCTAAATACCTAGCTGTTTGGGGGTGGCGGGGGGTGAGTGGCGGGACAAGAGTGCTCTGGAAGAAGTCCTGAGTGTCACTTTCTGTCTTTAGCAGGAGTACTTGGTTCCCCTGACATGGCCAGTCCTACTGTTGCTCAGTTGGAGCAGTGCTTCTGGCCATCAGGAGCCTTTAATTGTCTTTGCTAATTAGAGTGAAGGCAAGTATAATACTGGTGAGCTTGCCTTGCAAGTATTTTATATAGGACTCACAAGTAGATGTATATTCTGGTTAATTCCAAACATTTAAGACATTGGTGAAAACATTAGAAGAGATTTCATTTTCTTCTCGCTTTCTTGCTATCAGTTGGTATTGATAAACATGGCCCAAACTGCATTAGTGGACTGTGGCGCAATTTAAAACTTCTGAAATGATGCTGGTTGTAAAACTCTTAAATTCTGTTTTGACTTCTAAAAAGAGTTTGCAACCACTATGGTCTTTCCAAGGAGACCAAGGTTTTGGGAAGCGTGCATGTACAGTGTGTGTGTGTGTGTGTGTG